>LOND01002154.1:0-16885 GCA_014220965.1 Paragonimus kellicotti | reverse complement strand
GCCACATACCGGTAAACGCTCAGCTGGCATACGGAGTACGTGACCTAACCATCGCAGGCTGTGCAACGTGAGTAGTTGACCAATTGATCGCGCATCCCGAGCGTTCCGGAATACGCGCCGGCGAACTGCCGTATTGCTCACGCGATCAGTCCACTTAATGTGGGCTAACTGGCGGAGACAACGATGGTCAAATACAGCAAGCTTGTTGATATCTTCCTTGCGAACAGGCCACGTCTCCGAACCATAGAGCAAAACAGAACGCACACAAGCATTATATACTCTTCCTTCAGCGACAATCGAACGTCTTTTCGACGCCACAGATGACGCAGGTTGGCAAAGGCAACTCGTGCCTTTGCTATCCTCGTTGATATCTCATCAGCAATATTACAAGCTGACGAGATAGTGCTACCCAAGTAGGTGAAACTGTCCACAGTCTCAAGCGGATTACCTGCAATAAAGAAAGTAGGAGTGGAAATGCCCCAGTCTTGAAGTAACACTTTGCACTTTGAAGGTGCGAAGCGCATTCCATACAAACCAGCCCGGTCACTCACCTTGTTCAGCATGGTCTGCATGTCTTCGGCAGAGGGGCTAAGTAAGACAATGTCGTCCGCATACTCCAGATCGGTCAACCGAGCGCCAGGAAAAGCTCAACACCAAGTTCACTGGACTCCTCAAGCGCACCCTCCAGAATGTCGTCCATGACAAAATTGAACAGGAAGGGGAAATCGGACACCCTTGACGAACACCACTAGAAGTGATGAACGCCCGAGACAGCTGTCCATAAACCCTCACCCTGCTTGCAGAGTGAGCATACAGTGATCTCAACAGATTCACGTATTTCCCTGGTACTCCCTTGCGAAGAAGACAGTTCCAGAGAACGTTACGAGCAACTGAATCGAAAGCAGCCTTCAGGTCCAAAAAGACCAAGACCGTCGGCTGCCTGCCGATGTTCCAAGATCCGTCGCAAGGTAAAAATGTGGTCAACGCACCCTCGACCGGATCGGAATCCTGCCTGTTCTTCACGCTTTCTCTGGGTTTAGTGAGCCGACGTAAAATGAGGCCAGTGAGTAACTTGGAAGCAACAGATACCAAACTGATGCCTGTGGTTGTCACATAGACTTCGGGCCCCCTTTTTGAAAACGGGAATTACTGTTGACAAGCACCAATCGCGAGGTACCTCTTCAGTCTCCCAAATCGTCTGGAGGAGTTTAGTCAGTTCTGATATCAACCTCTCCCGCCATCCTTGAAAGAGAATGAGAGAGGAAATCTGGTTTGACAGCCTTGTTACGCTATCAATAAATTGAGGTTCCAGGACCACTTCTGCTTCCGACGGAGGGCCGTCTGGAACGCAATAACTGACCATTCGGGTCCCGTCGTCCACATGGTCTGGTTGAGGCCAGCTGAACTGTTCTTCAAAATGTTCCAGTCCCATTATCAAGTCGACGCGATTGGCTGGTGATAAGTGAACCATCTTTTTCACATATGGTCTCACTTACACCGACTCGACGACCAGTAAAATCACGAATCAGGGGTAACAGATATCTGTTGGTCCCAGATAAAAAAAGGCTCGTTCACTTTCCTTCAACGGTTCGGTCAAATGGTGCTCACGGTCTTTGCGCAAGCTTTTAGTCAGCTTGCGTTTAAGTTCTCGACGGTCGTCATCATATTCAGAACCAGGTGGGATCGAGCGACGCTTGTTCATGAGGTTTATCGACGTGATGGAAATCCAGTTCTGAACAGCTCCTTCGGAACATACCTCTTCACAGCATGTTTTCATAGCTGCGGTGATTTGTTCCCAGTGTTCGTTAGGATCTTTCACCTGACTCGAACTGGGCAACTTGTTCACCAACGCCTTCTGGTAAGCGTTCTTTACACCCTCATCGCTCGAATGCCAGTTAATTACTTTGCATTTACGAGCGCATGTCCTCTGGGCAAATGACAAAACAAAACGGGCACGCACAACAGCATGGTCCGAGTCCAGGTGGTTGCTCCAAAAGGCACGACAGTCCTTAACAGAGTGGCGCCACCTGTAACTGACTGCTATATGATCCAACTGCGTCCACGGCTGAGAAGCACACGGAGGTCTCCATGTAACACAGTGCTTCTTCCTGTGTTGGAATGCCGTGCTCGAAATATAGAGACCATGGGATGCACACAGCTGCAGCAGTCTGTCGCCATTGTCAGTGCGTTGTGCCCGGACACCAAACATACCTCCCAGCCGCTTCTCGTCCGGGGAAAGCCGACCAAGCTGGGCATTCAAATCGCCCGCTAGTATGATGATGTCTGAGTGTTTGGTTTGCTTCAGAAGGTCAACGAGGGCGTCATAGAACGCATCCTTGGTATCATCCGAACAGCTGTCTGTTGGAGCGTACGCCGATATAATGAATACACAACGTCTTTCTGATTTGCGTCGACAGACTTACCGATGTATTGAGTCTGACAGCGCACAAGCGACTGTTCACTGGGATCCAATCGAGCAAACATTGCTCTGCTCTGGAACTCAGTGCGATTCCCACTCCAGCTTGACCGCGAGATTCAGCTTCGGCGTCACCAGAAACCCTGAGAGAAGCGCTTGAATCGACAGTTATCTAGAGGTGAGCTCAAATGGATAACGGTGCTAGAATCGTAGACCGCCCTCTTCTACATTGGAAAAGTTTTGCGTCGATGCCCTCCTCGCTCGCGACTTTCACAAACTTGACGAAAATGTTGGAACGCCCTTTAAGAGCGAGATAATGTCGCTTTTCTTATGCAGTTCGCTTGCAGTCCATGTTGAACCTCTCACAGAGGATGTTTTATACCCCACCGAAAATCAATAGCATCTAACTCACGACATCACTCGGTATACGACGAGAAGTTTATTCGATCGCGAACCGAGACACTTTTGAGAGGTCATATTGTTGAACCGTCGCCTTTTCCTTGGCGTGTTCAGGTATCGATGGTGGCAAACAACCCGGAAAGAAAATGAATGGTGGTATATTACAGTTCAGACCGGTGATTGATACACACAAGTCGACGCCAATCCTGAAACAAAGGTTAAGAAGAATGCTAGGTGTAGGCGCCTTGATGTTGTGTGTTTGAATATAGGCGTAACTATTTTTAGTAATTAGGTCTCCCCTTCCCTTTTTTCCCTTCTCTCTTCCTATATAGGGTTTTTTTTTCCTTCGTGGTTGTGTGGCAGTTAAGCATCAGTGTGAACCACTGATGTATTGCTGTCTATGATGATAATGATGAATGGGGTATGAAGTTTCGCAACGAAAGGACAAACCAGATACAGAAGGACTACAACCGCCCCATGGTTTACCGCTACCACGAGACGTCAAATCACAATGCCTCGTGAACTTATTCGCCTACTACTTTGCGTGAACCTTTTACTTCTTACGACAGGATTAATCCGCAGGTTAAAAATCGAATTTCTTTCTGTCACACGATGCCAGTATATCACCTGAGTTACTCGAAAACGACCCAAAGAAAGCGGTGGTTATATCACTGTTGACCGCCAATCACATTAACTTGTGGGAACTGTTCCTTCGGACATTGCTATCGCTGCCACTCTAAAACAGAAAGACAAATCTGGAACGTTGCCAACGATCGAATGACGTCATTCCTTCGTCGAGAAGAAAGCCTATGTTACAGTTGAAGCCATCAAAAAGTGGAGACATTATTTGACAGGAAGCCATTTCCGACTGAGTACTCGTCAGAAATCTGTCGCTTTTATGTAGGAGATTAAGAGTAACAAAATTCAACGATGACGTCTCAAGTTTAAGTGCTATAGCTTTGATGTCACGTATCGTGCAGGAGAAAACCAAGCCGCCGATGCACTATCTTGCACGTATTATGTATCATTGAATCATATGACTGCATCATCCATACGTACCAAAAACCTATTCTATTCAGTTGAGGTTGTGAAATCTGTTATTCCGAGTTGTTCAATGTGTACTGGGTCAATGACGAAATTTTACATCCCGCCAAACGGTACTCTAGTTGAAGTGACTGTGCCCTTCAAAAGATCAAATGTCGATTTTAAGAGCACTTTTCCATCCGTTACTGGTAACAAGTACTTACTAACGGTCAATGATGAATACTCAAGATTCCCGTTTGCGTTTCCATGTCTGGATATGGCAACATACACTGTTACCAAGCGCATCTACCAGCTGCCTTCGATATTCGGCATGCCTTTTTACGTACACTCAGATCAAAGCCCTGTATTTATGTCTGGGGAGCTGGAAAGTTTCCCGCATAAAAATGGTACCGCCACCAGTAGAACCACAGCTTACAATCCACAGACAAACGAACAGGTCAAGAGGCTGAACGGTACACTTTGACCAACGATAATGCTCGCAGCGAGACCAAAAGATGTGTCATGTATTGCTGGACGCTTTTCATTTCATACCGTCTCTTGTGTGCACAGCAACGAACGCAACCCCTACACGAACGGCCATTTTCCTGTAACCGATAATCAAACTTAGGCATCTCTTCACGGAGCTGGCTCACCGTCCTGAGATCAATAATACTGCAACGACTTCATTTAAGATCCTCAAAATATCACTCTTTAGTTGACGAGGCCGAGTTACTCGAGTACAATTCGCGATATGTTCACCTCTGCCTACCCAACAGAAAAGAAGGAACAGTTTCAAAAAAGCAATTTGCGAATTCATTCCTTGATGATGTCTGCTGCTATGACACTGACTCCGATTCCTATGCCGAACTTAAAATCCTAAATCAGCTCGAACCTCATGTGAGACCCGATTTGCAGTCTAACATTTTCGGTCTAACAAAAAGTCAGAACGATGGAATCTCTTTCTGAGCCTCAAAACGAAAGCGCCGACAAACGAACTGTAGCAGCGCTGTTGGAAAAACAACAACGAACTCGATCGTACAACTTGAGAAACAGAAAAGCCTGATGTTTCACTCACACCTATAATTGAAACCATTTTTTTAAACCTTCCTTCAACCGCCATCTTCAATTTTATTTATTCTTGAAAGAATTCGTGTAAATCCATTCTGGACGTCGTCATTACCGACCTTCGTATCTATCTCTGAAACATTCTTTGTGAAACTCTCAAACCCATCAAAGTAGCCGGTAGAATGCAATAGACAATCTATTAATGTACATGATTTATTACGTTTTAGGTTTTTTTTCAGCTCCCACACCGTTGCTGTAAAGACCAAGTCTTGGGTAACAACTATATTCAATTTCAGTTAACTGTTAGCTTGCAGGTTACATAAGTCAGTAACTGAGCAACAATATTTTGAACGAGCTAAATGCGCCAATTTGGTGACATGTTTTCGGGAGGAGAATAGCAACCGACGACGTGAGGTTACGAGCAGCAGCCTAAGAGTGCTGGGTCATCAATATTTTTTGGATATTTCGGGACACGTTCTACTACTCGTAGAGATAGCTTGTCTGATGTATATGATCTGTATGTTTTACGTTTGTGACTGAAGCAAACAAAAGGTTTACATCGGGACGCATGTCTTCTTTCTGCCGTGATGAGATGGTTAGAGAGAAATCAGTAATTCAAATACAAACGCGTAGAGAAAAGGGGAAATGAAAAATAACGAAATCATGAAAAAGAGTTAGCAACTTTGCAAACACAGGTTTGTCACTGGTTGCGACAAACTGTCATATCGGAGGTTGTTTCTACTCAGCGGCGCGAATGGTCACGAACTCCCCTCAATCAGGTAAACGGCACCCACGAACCTTGCTCAGCGGAACAGTCAAGGCTCTCATAGCCCGTGACCACGTTATTGTCTGACCGCCTTGCAGGTGTTCCCAACCATCAGCAGCTACACTAAACAATGTGCGGTGCGGCACACATGACCCAATTAACGAAGACTGTGTATTTTCACTATCTCAGTTATCGGTTGCAAACTTGCGCGTTTCCTAAGTACGCGCTCACGAGCTGTTGCGTCAATCACACAGTTGGCTTATTTGATGTTGGTCAGCTGATGAAGTCAAGGACTGGCACAATCCGAGTCTAAATGCATCTTCCTCACGAATGGACCATGTCTCTGAACCACACAATAAAACTGAGTGAACACACGCATTGTAAACCTTGCTATTAGTCCAAAAATAGGCGTCTGTGCAAAACCACAGATGACAAATGTCCGTGAATGCACTACGTGCCTTCGCCATCTTTGTGGAAATCTTGTAAACAATATTAAAAGCTGATGAGATAACACTACCCAGGTAAGGAAAGTGACTGACAGTCTCGAGTTGCCTGTTTGCAATAAGAAAGACAGGACCAACGACAGTCCAACCTTGTAACAATACCTTACATTTAGAAGGTGTAAAGTGCATATCGTACGAACTGGTGATATCATTTCATCGGTCCAGCATAGTTTGCACGTTCTTTGTAGAAGAACTAAATAAAGCGATATAATCCGCATACCCAACATTAGTCAGCTTGCTACCTGGCAGAGGCCCTGAGATCATTGGAATCTCCGAGTGCTCCTTCCAAAATATTGTCTATCATAATGCTGAAAAAGAAGCGGGAGACTGGACACTCCAATCA
Organism: Paragonimus kellicotti; assembly: GCA_014220965.1. Classification (NCBI taxonomy): domain Eukaryota; kingdom Metazoa; phylum Platyhelminthes; class Trematoda; order Plagiorchiida; family Troglotrematidae; genus Paragonimus; species Paragonimus kellicotti. Next base: position 10,370 of record LOND01002154.1, on the reverse strand, counting down.
AACGCTACCTGACGAGAATAACGCTCGAGGTAGCTTCCCGCAAATGCACAGTGCACTCCGAGAGGGCACGTAACTTCAATAAATTGACATATGTCACTGAAACTCCCCTGTAATGGAGAAATCCCCAGGGTGCGCAACCGAATCAAAGGCAGCCTCTAAGTCCAAAAACTTCGCGACCAGGCTGGAATCCTGCCTGTTCTCTGAGTGGCACCGAGTTTCGGAAGCAGCCGCGTAGACCCATGAGCATTTTGTGTGACGGAGACAAGGTTAATCTCTTTGTGGTTATCACAATGTTTTGGCACCTTTTTCGAAGATGGAAATAAATGTTGATGAGCACCAGTCATGAGGCACTTCTTCAGTCTCCTAAATGGATCTGAGTGTGGTCAGTTCGGATAACATTTGCCTTTGCAATCTCTGAGCAGCTGGAGAAAGAAGATCCGGACCACGGGCTTTAATACGTTTCAATTGTTTACGCTCCAACGCCACTTCGTTTACCAACAATGGATAGTCGCGAATGTCAAATCACTTCCTACCATCTATAACCGCATGGGTTGGCTCATTTGCCAAATCATATTGTAAATTTATGAGCCGTCTATTTCACACACGGCCTAAGCAACACCTCGTTGACGGTCAGTGCAACCAAGAAACAGGGAAAACAGCAACCGGCTATTCCCGCGATAAAAGAAGATGTCTTCTTTATCTTTTTGGCTCGATCCCTTATGATCCTTACGCAGACGTTGTCGTATTTGGTGTCAGAGGGAAGCAATCGACGTTTGTTCGGAGGTTCTGATGAATCAGCGGAAATCCACCTCTAGCGCATCTGTGGTGCTTCTTTAGAATGGACCTCGCCACATGAGGTAAACACAGCTGCAGAGTTGTCTGCGCAATGCTCATTTAGATCAATCCGCTGTTCTGACCCAAACAGTTTAGTTATCACTGCTGTTTCACAAACGTTTTGTATACCCACGTCGTCCAATTTCCAACTGAGTACTTTGTGCCTACGATCAGATGATCTCTGAACAAACGACACAGCGAAGGGGGTACGAAAGACGACATGATCTCCAGAATGAACGAGGATTCTTAATGAAGTGAGGTTGTCAATAGCTAACGGTGGTCTGATCAATTTGCGTCCATGGTTGAGGTGCTGGGGATGGCTTACGTGTGATGCGCGACTGTCGTTTGTGCCGGAATGCGCAATTTAACAGACAGAGTCCGTGAGATGTGCATAACTGTGATCGTCGAACATGCAAACGGACATCAAATATATTACCCAGTCGTCACTCCAATAGAATGGGAAGACCAAGATGTGCGTTCATGTCACCAGCAAGCAAGAATGTTTAGTCTGTCCCAGACGATCAGAGGAAATATGAAGCACTCGTGACATCACCAAAACTACTGCGTGTTGGAGCATGTGCAAACATGACAAATAAACGTTCTTCTGATCTGTAACGACAGGCTTTGATCGGAGTGCTAGGCCTGATGGTATAGAAGCGACCAAGCACTGGGATCCAACGAGCATGCTCTGCTCTACCTTCGAGCTCAGTGTGACCCCATCCCAAGTTAACCACAACATACTTCCTGGTCGCCAGAGACTCTGAGAAAGAACCACTGATAATGGAACGAGTCCAGATGAAAGGATAAGGCTAGGATCATGAAGACGCGTTTCGAAGACAGCACACATCCAGTTCCAGACTCGAGAAGGTGCTCGCCAGAGCAGTTCGCTGACCTGTCTGTCAAAGTGAGGATAATGAAAGCGTCAATATCGACCGGTGGTTTTGGCCTGAAGAGGAGAAAATTAGAGGCAGAGGGAGAAGAGCGTGAAACCGAGTGGACTGGCCTGTCGAGGCAAAGATAACTTTTAATACTTCTCGGTCGTTTATGTCGCGAAAGAGAGAGACTACACCCCGAGTCTCTGATTCAAAAATGTGAACCGTGGGGCGGAAGATAAGGTTTTTGGGGAGATCTCACTGGAATCCTGTGACTCAACGGTCTAGCTCACCTAGCAGTGTGCCATGCCTAGCCCAAGGGCACGGTGGATAGGACGTTGATGTCCAATTTTGGTCACTTGTGCGCAATGGATTATTCGAAGCTAGATCGGGTGTTTGAATGATACTGAAGGTTTTTCAACCGCAGTGGATGATACGCCGGCGTTCACAATCAGCCGTTGGATGATCAAAGTGCTCGTTGTATAAGGGTACCTCTTCTAACCTCCTCCCAAATTTGGAAATTGCTATATGCTCAAAGACCGTGCTTTGCTGTCTAAGCGCTCTTGCGCGGTCGGTGGTATGACACACAGTTCTATGGGCGTAAGTGCTTTTCGCTCAAATACTCTTCTTTAGCATGCCCGACATGGTTGTACATAGTAGGAACGGAGTCATAGTCAGCATTGCCCTCTGGGTCGATGCAGTACACAGGCCGGGTCACTACGTCAATGCAAAAGAACAGGTCAAGTAGATGTCATAGGGGAGATCTGGTTGAGATTTATAGGACGATAAAGAGACTATCCGGTGTCTTCAGGGAACAGGCGATGAACTGGAAAAAAGAACGACGAGAGAAGCGACTGTGTTACCAAAAAAAGAGAACTGCAAAACGGAGTTAAGGGAAAATTCCCTTTCCAATCCGTATGCCAAACATACGGAATAAGTTACAGTAGGAGGTTGTGAACACTTTGATCGTGACTGTTGTCGCCATATAGTGAGATGGCCTTAGTAGGGGGTAATGCAATCTTCCCTATCTTTGCGGAATTTATTCCAATTTTTTAGGCTTTCCTCCCTTACTAGAATGATTAATGTTTTAGTACCAGTATTTATTGCTTACTCTCACTATCCCACCACTATCATATATTGGTTCTAGAAGGGGTTTTCCATCTTAAGTGGTGTGCATTGATACTCCGACCTAGGAACGATCAGCTTCAGGCTAACATGAACTAGGTACTCGTGAACGCTTAAAATCCCGTCAGCATATGGCAAAACGGCAAGTCTACGATTTCCGCTAACATGAATAATTGTTTCTATTACATAGAAAGAACACACAACAGCAAAGTAAGCCGTAAGTTCAATTCCAACTTTGAGCTGAGACCAATTCAAAGTACAAGTATGTCTTTTGTCCAGCTGCAACCAACGATCGACCCCAGGATAGTCCGGAATTCTAGTTACAGACGGGCTTCTTGAAATGACCGGGACGTTACGTCTGAATTATCACTCAGAAGTTTTCAATCCCCTATTACTCAATTTTATTACTGTCCCTACCACGTCCACACCAACTGTCCCAAGCGGTTCTATAGATAAGTTGCGTCCGTTACGAAGTGTCGAACAGCCGTATCATCACTAATGGATCCACCTGGTTCATCAGTTAGCAATCAGGAGACTGCCGAAATACGCCGCTTCCAATACGTAACAGTCTTTGATGACCCAAACAGCGCGGGACAATCAACAGGCCTGAGTAACACCACCGCAGTTGAAATCTCCCCTAACTTCTCAGAAGCTAACATCAGAGCTAAGTTTCTCAGGCTGAAGCTTGAAAAGTCACCAGGCTTCAACAGCTTACCGTCCATTCTCTTTACGGAACGTGCTGAGGCACTAGTTGCTCCATTTTTGACACTAATATCTGATATCCTTCCCAATACCTAGAAACACAATGTTATCTCGCCTATCTACAAAGGCGGCGACAGAACCGATGCAGGCAACTATCGCCCAGTAGCACTGCTTCCATGTGATTCCAAAGTAATGGAAAGCATAGTAGACGATAGCATAAGGGGTACGACTCCAATCCACTAAACTCCCAACGAATCACCAGCACGGATTCCAACAAGGATATTCGTGCACCACTAACCAATTGCGCGATCAATTGGTCAACTACTCACGTTGCACAGCCTGCGATGGTTGGTCACGTACTCCGCATGCCAGCTGAGCGTTTACCGTACCGGGCATTATATACTGAGACCACCAACAGTTGGGTGAAACCACGTGGTGGTCAAGCGACAACGTGGTCACGAAATATGAAACCCTGACTGCTCCACTGAGTAAAGTGGGTAGGTGTCGCCTGCCTGGATGGGGTCCTCGTGATCACTCAAACCGCTGGTTAGAGACGCTATCCGAGATGGCAGCGTGTCGCAGTCAATGGCGTACCTGCATCCATACCATTTCTAGTTCTTCGCTTAGACTTCTATTATTAATTTTCAACCTTCTTAGTAACGTTTTCTTCTAGGATATTCCACGTCACTGTTGAGGTGAGCGGCAGCCCGAGCCACAGTACCTTTGGTCAGGCTCATGGCTGCTATGATGATGATGATGATGCACTACTACCCTGCTGATGGCAGTGAACTCCTGGACCACGGTTTCGGAAGAGCGCCACTCAGTAGATGTTGCTTTCCTAGACTTCACTAAGACTTGTGATAGAGCAAACCACCGCTGCCAGCTGTGTGTCTCGACAGCCAGCCATGTAAATGAAGTCAACACCCCTTCTCAGACAGGATGTACTCCGAGCGGGTCAACGGTGTTTTGTCTGCCACCTTTAAGGCTCTCACGAGTGTCCCACAAGGACCCATACCAGACCTTGTTATTTCTATTACTTATCAACGAATTACAGACTGTTAGTCAATCCCCTTTGCTCGTGTATGCGGATGACAAAAGTATGACGTACTCTACGTTCCCCTGAAGACTGCTCACTTACAGCGGGATCTCGACGCAGTGCATCGGTGGTCGGTAGAAAACAGTCTCCCATTCAACACTAGTAAGTCGAAAATCATGCATATACGGCACGAGAGCAGCATAATCTACCGGATTGGAGGGCAACCGCTTACTGTTGTTCTCCAAGAAAAAGCCTTTGGGACTCTACTCTTGACAAATCTGTCCTAGGTGGTATTGAAAACGCTAACGGCAGGCTGGCAGCGCTTAATAGACTACTAGGGAAATTTCCAGTAGAATATTCTGCGCGCACTTCCGGTTCTCTAATTAAAAACCTCTGCTGGAGGTAAACATACAGAAATGCGTCCCATATCTGAAAAAAAGATAGTCACCCTTGAATCTGTACAACGACGTGCAACAAAAACGGTTGCACGTTTCTACCCGTTCTCATACCAACAGGAGTTTCTGAAGCTTTCTTCATTGGCTTACAGACGGCTGAGGGGAGACACGATTATCACTTTTAAAATCATGACCACAAGGAATCACGCCAATCGAAACCTCCTCAAGCTGGCGGAGACGACCAACTTAGGAGGATAGAAATTAAGCCACATATAACACGTAGTCACTTATTTTGCAAGCAACACAGTTTTGCTACTCGAGTTTGCTCGACTTGGAACCCCCTTCTGGGGGAAATCGTGGGGGCTACTACTCTGGAGACGTTCAAGAAGCGCTTCGGTGACTCTTACCTAGACGACTACTACGGACAGTGTACTCCTATTAGAACGCTCAGCTCTCGACCTGACCTTTAATGTTGCCTTGGTGTGGTGGTCAGGTTTGTGTGCTGTTTTGATCCGGCGGGCTATGCTGACTAGGACATCAGTCCTTGCAGGTTCAACCATGTCAGATTCAACAAAGGGGAGCAGCCAAACGAAAGGCAATTTTGCCTAGTTGTAAATGATACCGGTGTGTTATTTTGTTTCGGCTTGAAGTCTGTTCCTGCCTGGTCTGGTTTTATTGTTGGCTTGTTTTTCTCTGCAGTAGCATTGATCGTATGTGTTGACTTTATAAGTGCGTGGCTCTCGAACGTGTGTGTAGGAATTGCAATTTGGTCGATAGTGGTCGACACTGCTGCGATAGTGTGTCACCCGCTGCCTTGCGGTACAGGCTTTTGAGCCAAAGGCTTCTGGTTGAAAGTCCTAATCGCTCTCCTGTCTAGGATCTGGGCGTTCCGGTGTCATATTTTATTTCTACATCGTATTCTCCTCTTCCCTATCCTACTGATTCCTCCATATATTATTCTAATCTACCCTTCTGTTCGTTACGTTACAGATCACATGCCTCGTTTTCTGGTTGATTAAAGCCTTCTTATCAGGCGTTGTCTTCTCTTCACTCTCTCGGTTACTCCTCACGGATCTACTGGTTACACCAGGCAATATCCAAAGCCCACATAATTTACACAAGTACAACTATAAATCAAATACCATACTGCATCGGCCGTCGCGCAGGATAAACCGGGTCGCCCTATCTGCTGTTTGCGGCAGGGTGGATAGGCGAAAATATGCTACTGCCAAACCTCGCCCTTCCCTCTCCTAATGTCCCAGACAACACGAAAAAATAACACGATGATCAGTCTGAGACACGTCCGGGGACACAAGATGCTTTCCGTTAGGACATGGAATGTGCGCGTGCTGCCGAATTGAAGCAGCACTAAAGAACGGCCAGAACGCCGAACTGCACTGATCGCTATGGAACTGAGCCGGTATGGAATCGACGTAGCAGCCTTGAGTGAGACAAGGCTTGCAGACCAAGGTAAGTTCCGGGAAGCAGGTGCTGGGTACACCTTCTACTGGATAGGTTACCCGGCAGACGGTGCTCGGGAGCATGGTGTCTGTTTCGCAGTCGCTGATCACATCAATGCTTTGATGATAGGCGAACCGCACGGCATCAGCCCTCGAATCCTGTCGATGCGTCGGAGACTTGTTCTAAGTAAGTGTGCCGCATTTGTTAGTTTGCGGTTTAACTGTCACACTGATGATACAGAGGACCAGTTCTATGATCAGCTGTCCGTCACAATCCGGTCGACACCAGTGAGTGACCGACTGTTTGTTCTGGGTGACTTGAACGCTCGAGTCGGGCGCGACTCGGTAGCTTGGCCGGGAGTCCTCGGACCCTACGGCATTGGTTCAGTCAATGAGAACGGTGATCGTCTGCTCCACCTGTGTGCTACTCACGAGCTGGCTATCACGAACACCCGATTCCAGCTGGATGCGAGCGACATCACGACGTGGACTCATCCACGAAGTGGTCATCACCATTTGCTTGACTACGTGATTGTGCGGCAGCGCGACATTAGTGAAGTGCGTATCACGCGAGTGATGCGCGGCGCTGAATGTAGCACCGATCATAGGCTGGTCAGGACCAAATTGTTTATTCATGTCTGCAAGCCTGTTTATTGTAGATCATCCGGACAACGGCAGAAGTTGGATGTCAAACGATTGGAGAACTGTGAGACGAAGACTGCTTTCCAACGTGCCGTTGCCGCTCGTCTGCACGACGCTCCTGTATCCACCACCCCCCAAGAATATGTGGCAACAACTGAGGGAAGAGGTCATGGCATCAGCTACCATGACGATCGGTGTCAAAGCCGGAAACGTCCGGACTGGTTTAACGATAACAACGCGGCTAACTCCAAACTGGTACGAGAGGAATGCAGCATTTGTCGCCTCCATAACAGACCAGGATAACGGAGCGAGAAGAGCAACATTCCGGAGTACTCGTCGTCAACTAGCCGAACTTGTTCGCGGAATCAAGGGCGACCAGTGGAGGAAAGAAGGGCGGATTTAGGGCTACCCCGATCACTAATACAAGCAGTTCCACGATTCGCTTGAAGCGATTTTCGATTCGTCCGTCCAGTTTACCAAATCACGTGATTGACATGGACACCGGCTGTTCGTGCACCCAGCCAGAGGACATCATGAAGGTCTGGCGCAAACACTTTGGTAGCCTACTGAACCGTCCTGCTACCATTGATTGGGTGACCGTGAACAGCCTGCCGCAACAGGCCATCAAGTCTTCACTTGCCGTCATCCCGGATTTACCAGAGGTGCAAAGAGCGATTAGACAACTGCGCAATGGAAAAGCTGCAGGCGAGGATGAATTGCCAAGTGAAATACTGAAGAATGGCAGACCGGCGTTGGAACAGGCTTCACGCCGGCTGTTTCACTCTATTTGGGAGCAGGAAGAAATGCCACAATGATTCAAGGACGCTGCGATAATACATTGGCTTCAAGGTAAGGTATAGCAAGCAATGCCCTGACAGCTATCGGGGCATAAGTCTGCTGAGCTGCGCAGGCAAGGTGCTTGCCAAGAATTCCTCCTGAACCGGCTGAATGCGGAACGTTTTGGAGACCAATGTTCCTGAGGAGCAATGCGGATTCCGGGCGAGTCGGAGTACGATCGACCTGGTGTTCGCTGCTCGACAAATTCAGGAGAAATGCCGGGAACGCAACCAGCCCCTGTATGCTCTCTTCGTGGATTTCACCAAGGCTTTTGATTCCGTGAACCGTGAGGCGTTGTGGACGGTGCTTGGTAAGTTTGGATGTCCAGGTAAGTTCGTCAATTTGATTCGAATGTTGCATGTGTGGTGCATGAAGACAAACGTACAATCGCGTGAAGCAACCATCATCATCATCATCATCATCATCATCATCATATCAGCCATAAGCCTCACCAAAAGGTACTGTGACTCGGACTACCGCTCACCTTAACAGTGACGTGGAATATCCTAGAAGAAAACGATACTAAGAAGGTTAAAAATAAATAAAAGAAGTCTAAGCGAAGAACTAGAAATGGTATGGATGCAGGTACGCCATTGACTGCGACACGCTGCCATCTCGGATAGCGTCTCTAACCAGCGGTTTGAGTGATCACGAGGACCCCATCCAGGCAGGCGACACCTACCCACTTTACTCAGTGGAGCAGTCAGGGTTTTCATATTTCGTGACCACGTTGTCGCTTGACCACCATGTGGTTTCACCCAACTGTTGGTGGTCTCAGTATATAATGCCCGGTACGGTAAACGATCAGCTGGCATACGGAGTACGTGACCAACCATCGCAGACTGTGCAACGTGGGTAGTTAACCAATTGAGAGCGCATCCCGAGCGATCCGGAACACGCGCCGCCGAACTGCCATATTGCTCACGCGAACAGTCTACTTAATGTGGGCTAACTGGCGGAGACAACGATGGTCAAATACAGCAAGCTTGTTGATATCTTCCTTGCGAACAGGCCACGTCTCCGAACCATAGAGCAAAACAGAACGCACACAAGCATTATATACTCTTCCTTTCAGCGACAATCGAACGTCTTTTCGACGCCACAGATGACGCAGGTTGGCAAAGGCAACTCGTGCCTTTGCTATCCTCGTTGATATCTCATCAGCAATATTACAAGCTGACGAGATAATGCTACCCAAGTAGGTGAAACTGTCCACAGTCTCAAGCGGATTACCTGCAATAAAGAAAGTAGGAAAGGCCAGTCTTGAAGTAACACTGCACTTTGAAGGTGCGAAGCGCATTCCATACAAACCAGCCCGGTCACTCACCTTGTTCAGCATGGTCTGCATGTCTTCGGCAGAGGGGCTAAGTAAGACAATGTCGTCCGCGTACTCCAGATCGGTCAACCGAGCGCCAGGAAGAAGCTCAACACCAAGTCCACTGGACTCCTCAAGCGCACCCTCCAGAATGTCGTCCATGACAAAATTGAACAGGAAAGGGGAAATCGGACACCCTTGACGAACACCACTAGAAGTGATGAACGCCCGAGACAGCTGTCCATAAACCCTCACCCTGCTTGCAGAGTGAGCATACAGTGATCTCAACAGATTCACGTATTTCCCTGGTACTCCCTTGCGAAGACAGTTCCAGAGAACGTTACGAGCAACTGAATCGAAAGCAGCCTTCAGGTCCAAAAAGACCACGACCGTCGGACTGCCTACAGACAAGAATGCGCGATCTCCAAGATCCGTCGCAAGGTTAAACAATGTGCTCATACACCACCTCGACCGGATCGGAATCCTGCCTGTTCTTCACGTACCTCGCTTTCTCTAGGTTTAGTGAGCCGACGTAAAATGAGGCCAGTGAGTAACTTGGAAGCAACATACACCAAACTGATGACTATGTGGTTGTCACATAGAATTCGGGCACCCTTTTTGAAAACGGGAATTACTGTTGACAAGCACCAATCGCAAGGTACCACTTCAGTCTCCAAAATTGTCTGGAGGAGTTTAGTCAGTTCTGATATCAACCTCTCCACGCCAGCCTCGAACAGAGAATGAGAGAGGAAATCTGGTTTGACAGCCTTGTTACGTATCAAATAAATTAGGTTCCAGAGTCACTTCTGCTTCCGACGGAGAGGGTCGTCTGGAAGTATAAACTGGCCATTCGGGTCCCGTCGTCCACTTTGTTCCATTGAGGCCTGTTGAGCCGTTCCTCAGAATGTCCAGTCCACTTATCAAGTCGATGCGATTGGCTAGTAATAAGTGAACCATCTTTTTCACATATGGTCTCACACCAACTCGACGGTCAGTAAAATCACGAATCAGGGGTAACAGATATCTGTTGGTCTCAGATAAAAAAAGGCTTGTTCCCTTTCCTTCAACGGTTCGATCAAATGGTGCTCACGGTCTTTGCGCAAGCCTTCAGTCAGATTGCGTTTAACATCTCGTCGCTCGTTATCATATTCA
>LOND01002153.1:48397-78948 GCA_014220965.1 Paragonimus kellicotti | reverse complement strand
TGGTATCTAAGATTGTGTCCAGAATGTGTGTTACGCTTAGAAGGTTCATTGGAAAGTCTGAGTTCCATGATGCTGTTTTGTCTTTCGTTCGCAAAACCAATCAAATGGGTGCCCATAATTTTCATACTTGACTTTTTAAGGCCAGTTGGTTTTCGTTCCACCACTTTATGCTTTCCGTAGTTTCTCCCTCGTATGTGTTGAGTTTTAAGCTAAGCTTCTGCAATTGGTTCACACGAAGTTAATTAATTACGCAGTGTTCGCAAGCTACCAAGTGATCAAGTGGGATGATCACCCATATCCCGGAGCTAAAACCATGCTGTGTCATTTATTTCAATCGCGTTTTCATTCACCCTGTTCAGGCAGCGGACGCCATGGAAATGCTGCTTCTGTCGATTCTCGGACCTGCTCTTCGCTGACAGTCGGATAAAGGTGATAATTTATTCCGCCTTATCATGCTTGTCTGTTTCTCTAGATGCGTGCAGCTTTTTTTGTATACCCTCGTTGATAGGCTCACTTAAACCAAGTTCTCGGTGTGTTGATCGATTGATAACCAAGTTCATATTTTTTTGTATACGAGACTCAAACCCATTGAAGTCTCTATGTTGTTGAATTCAGATTACTTTTCCATGTGCAGAGTAGTTTACAGTTCCATCGAGCGGTCTTTCCAAACATACTTTCAGGAAATATAGCGAGTTATCTGATCCTGCCTTTGAAGTCAAAGTGGTTACTTGACTGGTTCTACAACATCAGGTGCATTGTGTTCCAGAATGACTACGGTACAGCTGTTATAACGTCGGTTGAAATGCATACATTCGGTAATGTGACTTGGTTACTGCTCCAAGCTTGTTCGGGAAAATGTATTTCAATGCTGGGTCCAATGGGACTCCCACTGCAGGTCGCTTCGTGGATGCAGCTGGCAGTCCAAACTGTATGGCACATTAGTAGTACAATGTGTACTTAGTTCTGAACTGGATGTTAAATAGGTCGATGTGTTCACAATTCACCAATTTCCAACAAATAATCTAAGGACGCTAACAGTCGCTTTTCTGTCGCACGACAGAGTGTTCTTGGCACATCGAAGATAGGTCTTAAGGATGTGATTGTTTTCCAAGTGGAAGACACTGAGACGTGAAACTGGTCAGTTTAAACAGCTCCAACGTGGTATCGCTGACTGCAACAAAATATGACTACTGTTCTGTTGCTTCATGTGGTCTTTGCCTTCTTGTCATTGCCCTTATTGCGTTTTTGATTCCTTATCCAAATCTGAAAAAAATTAGCAGGTTTTATTGACTGGTTGTTGATCATGGGAGTGCAAACCGATCCATTTTCTCCGCTCTTATCCTCCTTGAGTTTCGAGTGCCACAGTGCATCTTTGCTCTCAGAAGCAGACGTTTACAGAAACCTCATGTAATCGGTATGTGAGTAGTGTTTTAGCTGCTTGTTTTCTTTCGCAGTGTTTACCAACACTTCCGTTATTAGTTCCATTGGACTGTGGGCTTATTGTGGTATGTTTTCCCTCTGACATAGGCTGTTACGCAATCTCCATCTCATTTCGTCTTTTTTTTGCGTAACACAACAACCGCAACTAGACGATATCATTTACAACTAACGACAGTATTCAATTTTCAGTTTAGATTCACCTGTTCCCTTCAGCATTGATATTCAGCTTTTGAATGCCATCGGTTTGAGGTCACTTGCATTGTGGGTCCAATAGGGCAGCTGTGTCCGGTTTTGTTTCGTTCGTAGCTTTCCTGAAATTTTTCAGTTGTAAACTGATCATTAGGTATAACTCTTCTAACCGTATGTACATGTGGTTCCTTTCAGTGTGTTTCTATTAGACGTTCTCATGTCTGCTTACTCGACTGTCTGGTTTCCTGTTTTCAACTTCATTACACTTTGTATTTGTTCAGGTTGTCTTCGTTGGCTATCTCATCGGGTCTCCTATCTGGGGCTTTGTGTCCGACAAATTTGGTCGGTGGCCAGTGAGTTATCCTTCATTTCTTCTTGATAACCGTCTGTCTGTCAATCGATGTTTAGCACCTATTCGCCTAGACGGGTCAGCTGGTCAACTTCGTTTGGCTACTTTATTCGACTGTGTGCTGACTGTCTCCGCTATCACTGTTCGCTTTCGTTAGCTGAACTATTAGAATCGGACTGAAATTCACGAACTGTGTGCACTAATTGATTGAAGCGCTCATCCGTTCGTTCTCTTTTGTTCCGGCTTGTTTGTTGATTCTCTCGTTTACTGGATTGTTGGCATTTCTTAGTCACAGATACTTGGTACCGTCTCTGGATGTTCATGTCCGTGCATGCAAATGACGCCAGATTGAATGTGACAGCCCAGTGCCTTATTGTGTTCATGTATCAATAACGTTAGTTAACAACACCCAGCGATGCTAGACAAGACTTGGCTCTCAAGTTACCCACAGAATCACCCTTCGTGTTCGAACTCCACCTCAAATCAGATCGTACGGGTTACGTTCTGAATGACCATGTACATCAATTCGCAGGCGTTCACGTTCGAATCGAGTGGATAAAGCGCTTCCAGATAAAAGCAAATGACATATCAGACGTGAACTATTCTATGCAAATTAGTCTAATAAAGCAACGGTAAATGCTAGGGCTTACTGCGAGGTCATTAGTGAAAGGGCGTCAAACTGTAAACGGATTGTACATTGATCACCCCACGTTGATAATGGTCGGCGGAGGATGTGACAGGTAGGCAAATATGACGTCTACAGGTCAGTGTATACGGTGGCCCGGAATCACATACTTGCTACTAAACAGAGGTTGGGAAGGCCGTCAAGTTCTCGGACTCCGTGACGATGGTAGTGTATAAAAAACTGCGGAAAGATTTCAATGTTGTTGGTGATTTATTTCAACATTTGGCAGACATAGAGCCGAAAACTGTGTGATTCTTACGTCTGTCTTGGCTTAGTGTGCCAGGTGAATGTATTATATGAAACGTGTGCGTGTGTTATGTGGCTTCCAATTTTATGTTAGCTGATCAGGTTCGTCGATTGATAGCCTGTCTACTCGCTTCCAAGATAGTGAGGGTGGTTGTGCAACAGTTGATGCGCCAACCGTGTCATAGTGAGTTCCGGATTAATATATTTCACCTTGCATATTAAGACTTGAACTCTTGACCCAATATCGACTTATATGTAGTGGCTATTTTTTCGAACGCCGTTTCCGTACGTGTGTTTCGTGTCATCGGATTCACTGATTGACTCCGACAAGAGCAAAACTCGAATCTGTTGCTTCTTTTTAGCCGTGAAGTCTGTTTAATAGGGAGAAACTGCGAATCTGCAAGGGGTTTTCAACCTGAAACAATGAACTTCTTAAATGCTAATCAGTAATCTGTTATTGTCAAACTTAATCGGATGGTGTTTTCCGACATTTTACGCTTGTTCTGCTTATTCTGTTTGGATAATTGTAAAGGCCTCCTGTCGCGTTTACTAAACAATGCAATAGGCGTTTATCAGTGTACTTGGAATCTCTGTTTGTATAAAAAACCTTTTTAAATTGTGACAGTTTAAACCGTGTTTTGTCCTCTCAAATTATTCTGGCAATTGTTGTGCTGCTTACATTTCATTTCGGTGTGCACCATCGGAACAATTTCATTATGCACGTCTATTCGAGTAAATTCTTGGTGGCTTTTCACCTCTGTTTCTGACACTTCTCTTGACCATCTGAACCACTTACGGAAACGGCGAATAGCATACGAACTGTGTTGCATTGAACGGTATGTGTGTTTTTGAGGATGGTGCATTGGAACGTTGATTATCTTTGATAGCGGCAGCAACTGGTAGTTTGGTTCATTGGTAACGCTTCCTCCTAAAGACAAAAGTTTCGTCAGGCATGACGAACCACGTACAAAATTGCTTATATTCAAGACATGCTAGAAGTAAGCAACCAAACAAAGCAGAACATAACAGCCCATGGGACAAATGTACGTAGACACGCGGTCAATACTAGGTTCGAATTGCCAGTTACAGCAAATCGGAACACACGAATTGCGAGGCAGAAGGAAACTCACTGTAGATAGTCAGTCAAGTTGGTGAAAGAGTCAGCTGAGTTTGAGAAAAGTAGATAGGGGAATCATAATCTTGTTGTGTTACAGTTGTCTTTTGATGCGGCCATGAATAGTTTATTCTTTTCCCTTTTTTGATGTGTTTGGAAATCGAGGACTGGCTTCGGAGTCTTCGATATCTTGCGTTTTAGGTAATATCTACGCGGTAAACTGAAGAAATCCCCTTGAACGAATTTGAAAGATCGCTCGAAATTTAATGTTGTCATGTTGATATTCTTGTCAGCAGTAACCGAGATATATTCGAAACGTTTGCTTTATGTGTTGATTGGATCAACCCGTAATCCAGTTATGCCTACTTCTATCTCTGGTTTAGTTAATGTTGAGCAGGTTGACGTCTCTGGATCACAGACGCGACGAGTAGTCGGAGGTACACATCTGCACATCTTCAACAATTCGATGTGCATACATGTTCTTCGCATCAAAATGTCTCATATTTAAGTACGGTAACAACAGCCGCGGTTGGTGCAGAAAGAGCGGATTGTTAAGCGAACAAAACCTGTGTTAAAAATTCTTTAAGCGCTCTTTGTGGAAAAGGAATCATCAGTATTCGTTATTACACACAGTTAATGAAATGAGCATCATGAGGTCTTTTGAAGAGGCGATTGTATTGAATTTTGTAGCATTTGAAGGGCTCACCAATGATTGAATTAACTATCGGCTGCATATATAAAATAGAAAGCAAGGGTTATCCCCATGTTGATGTTGAGTAGACTGTCTCAGACCTTCGAACTTCATATAGGCGAACGTTGAAAATTGTTACAAAACCGCTTAGAAATCTTACATTTCGAATCATAATTATAGTGCATATCCTTGCCACTGCCGGGACTAGAACTCCGGCCACGCTTTCATGAGGCAACCGTGTTTACCACTGCGCCATTGACCTCACATTAGGCACGACCGAATTATCATGTGAACGCTCAACCACTTTCGCTTGTGAGTAATGATCAGGTTGCCCGATCGTCTCGAGAGGAGACACAGTTACTGTCTGTTAACTCATGAAAGCGTGGCCGGAGTTCTAGTCCCGGCAGTGGCAAGGATATGCACTACTGACGAGCTCTAATGAGAGCGAAACTCGAGTCTAGTGCTTCTTTTCGAAAGGGGCCGACTGGAAAGTCTATGGGAATGCGACAGCTGCGATCAATTGTGGGTGATGTTCAACTTGAAATTAACCAAATCCCGACTACTCATCAGTAATCATCATTATAGATTCCACATTTACGTCTTGCACGTTGCACACGACCTGATCGAATTGCTGTTAAAGATACTAACGTAGACAAACGAGGGTTTTGAACTTTACGAGGGCTTTTGACTATAAAGACCACCGGAAACACGCATGTGAAGTTCGATGTAACCAGGGTCAGTTGCTCAAACCCTCGTATGCATGATGGTTTCGAATCAAGCAAACCTACTTGTATCGATAGCTGAATGGTTTTATTGTTCTGTTAGTTAACAGAACGTTATAACATACTCAAGGTCATAGTTCGACCTTTTCTATATAAACAGTAGTTCACTTTCCAACCAGTCTGTTTATAAATTAATTGATTTTATTGACTTCATTTATCTCTTGAGGTTCATCTCTTATCTCTGGCGTAATCAGCAACCCGGACTTTATCTCAGTTTGCTTTTGTGATGTTGACCTGTTACCCGTTGCCTCCGGATTGATTTAACTACATGCATTTCGACTGTCTCAAATAACTCCCACGCCTTACCTGGTTTGTCCAGTCTGACTACAGTCTGGGTTGAAATTGAAACATCCTCAGTGAGCCCTTATCCCGCTCGCTTACATGTTCTCCACCTGTGAATTCTTAGTTGCCCCCAAACGTGTTCCCATTATTCCCATTTTTGCGTTAGTTTAGTTCATGCATAAAATAGTTTTTCAGGGGGTTGCCACACAGCGGACCACATCTAACCGTAGGTGAGTGTTACAAAATTAAAATGAATGAGAAAACCATATGTTGGACCAAAGATGACTTCTACAAAAATAGATTCAATGTGTATGTGTGTAGACAATCTGAATGTTTCAGGATGACCAAGAAGCTGCTGATAACAATTGTATACCACCCATATTCAATAGCAGTTTTCACAGCCCGACATGCTTTACAATCCATCCTTTTCGAAATAAAGCGCCTGAATCGAGTTTTGCTCTCACTAGAGCTTGCCAGTAGTTCATATGCTTTGAGCGACCGATGTTTGAAATCCGGTGATGTTCTAATAAAGCAATGGTGTTGACCACCGTGTCAGTGACTTCACCTTAGACACGATCGAGTTAGCAACTCGGGACACTCGATTATTTTCACTTGTGAATACTTTCTAAGCTGGTCGATCACCTCGAGAAGAGCTCCAATTAATGTACTGTCTACTTAATTCAACGGTCTCCCGATGAGGACTTCTCGACCAAATATCAGTCGCATAAATCAATAAACTTGTTTGGTTAGTGTGATGATTAGCGATAAGTAATCGAGGAATTGTTCAATATAACTTGTACCTCTCATGTTTGTTTGCAGCCTTCCTAGACTTCTTAGCCAGCCTGTTTCAAGAGGAAGCACCAGACATAAGGTCTGCTCCTGTTGTAACCTGTCATCAGTGCATATCTGCATATCAGGTGTTAAAATACAGTGCTCCCTCCAGCAAGAATCACCTCCTTAAAAAGGCAGTTGATTATTCTCGGCGCAAATGTTTCATATATAGGCAGAATTTTACGCTCATAGGATCTCACCGCTGTGAGTGCACTACAGTAAAACGGATTTGCTCAATCGGAACCATCAGAATGCCCATGAGCTCGTCAGTGAAAGTGAGGTATCATGAAGACAATTGTTGATGTGCTTAGTTGCTGTGATCCCTCTAACAGGGAACGTACCACCTTGCTTGCAGCCTGCTGTGATGATTGGGCAACTTCCGTAAGCCGAAATGAGCAATAACTATCTATAATGCTTTTCACCTTAGCAAACAAATACCGTTCTGAATAGCATTGTGCTGTCCAGTATTGTTATGCTGCAACATGATTACACATCACCTTTGATGCTTGGATAGGTCTGAACGTGAACCAAGTTACTATTATTTGAGTCCAGGTATTTCCGACTGACGAAACAACAGCATAACCGTTTTATCTGGGCTCTTAGTCGAGTTAACAAGTGTGAGAGGAGGATGAATATACTTCATGGAATGCCGTTAACATAGTTCATTGTTTTAAAGGTCTTATAAAATCGATCAAGAATGATCTGCTCCCTTCTTTTTTCAGCAGAAGAGCTTTTATCTCAGCCCAACGAGTTTGAACTGAATAATGCCAGATTCTTATGTTCTTAAATGAATTCTCTCTCATACCGTAAGCTTTTAAATGACCATACCAGAAGCGCATCGTGCACATGCCCCTGTGATTAAATGGTGGTTTCCGGTTTGACACTGTTCATTGATGAAAACGAGTGTTGTATAAGCCTTACACTAGATTGCGTAGTCGGGCGTGGATCAGATTTTAGCCTATTGTAGCGAAGTGTGAACTTTGCTCATCAACATTTCGGTGGTCCATCCTGATGCTCGAATGTACTCAAACTGGGTTGGTCTAGCATGACTGCCGTACCGTTTTTACTTAGCATGGATTGGATCAATTTCACACTTCCAGCTGTGTTTCATTAGAAATATCTAATGCAACTAGATTTTCATGCCTTGTCAAACTGCTGCTTGGACGGAGCATTATAATACATCCTACTGCAAATTGTAGTGTCTTTGTCGCCTGCAACGTAGGACAGTTGATAATCTGTTTTCGTCTATTTTCTCTGCTTAATTGTTCATGAGAATGTTTAAGTTTAATAATTCTGATTGTCATCCAGTGTTCTAGTTTGGTGTCGCCAGTTTTTTTTTATTGCTATGGTTTTCAGGCAATCTTCATATTTGTCCGTTTGGTTCCCTCCTTCTGTCAACCGTTCGTTTGTTTTCTCCTCCCAGCATTAAACCAAACTGGAGAAGCATGTAATTTTGTGTGTTCTGTATGCTTGGTTGTCGATAGCTTTTTGCGTTACTGGAATGTTGATTCGAAAGGTGTTTCTCTCTTACTCATGTGACTTCGGCTGCTTCTTTTTCCTGACTGCTTAGATTGTGTTCACTGTATTGGCAATGATCTCCTACTACGGATTCCTCACTACAATCAGCCCTACCTTCGTTTGGATACTCATCCTACGTTTTCTGGTTGGTTTCGCTATCGGTGGAGGCAGCAACAGGTAGGTTGTTTTATTCAGTTCTTTTTTCGGTTGGGCTAATCTTACTGCTACTCCGCTGTTCTTCTACCCGATTGCCCTGCCTGCTGTTTGGTATGATTAAGTCCTATTTGGTGACTATTACAGTCCTTTCGAGGTCATTGGATGGCTGACCTATTGAAACAGAGTTGGAACAGCGCTACTTGTGTTTGCTTCTTCGCACGGTCGACTGATCTACCTGGTACGAATAACCAATCCTGACTTGCTCACGCGATCGTATATTGGTGCCACTTGGAAGGCATACACTTCAGAGATTTATAGACCTGTTTCAAAAATAAAGCGTTAAATGAACTTTTCAATTCTGTTGCGTGAATAAACTTTCGGTCTCAGTTACCATAGTCACGTACTTTGTATGATGGCCTACCCCATGGTAACCACCATGACAATGTACTTAGTATCCATTCCCATTCACTAACTCTGTTTTATTGTTTTCACTTTGTTTGTTTGTTAGTAATCGTTCCTTCTACTTAACGAAGATGTATGCGCTTATGCCACTACGCTTTTTGTTAGTCTTCTGAAGAAGGATCATAATGATCTTTGTTATGTGGCTTCGTAAAGCATTTCATCACTTGTCAAGTAATTATCTGAAACTACTAGCTTATATACGAACCTAACCAGTTTCTTGTTTGTAAGGTTATGTTGGTGTATCTATCGTATGCGCTCGTACATGCCTGTATTTCCTCTTACCGGAGCGAGACATCGTCTCCGGGTTGTGGTTATTCAACTGTGCCAATCAGTTTTAGCTGGTGATCTGGTGGCAACACATTTTCTACTGCATTGCCAGTCCTTTCTCTGTCTGTTTGGGAAATCTAGGTTACTCATGGTTACTATCTGGTTAACAGTTGTCACGGCTCATCAGCTTCGCTTGCTGACGTTGGTTGATCCACTCACATTTGTGAGTGTAACTTTCTTCGATGTTTCTTTGGAAATTGAATACAACTGTCGAACGTATGTAATTGCGCTGTTCGATCGTTCAAACCACGAGGCTCTTCGCGTAGAATATTTCATATTATACCCAGAAGAGCATATCAGACCGCGATTTAAGTGCGCACGATGGTTCAGTTTGTGATCGAATCTGTATGAATTATGTATGTATTGCGTAATTCGGCTGTTCAGACAAGTGGCCGTTTTGTGTACACCTGTCGACTTGTATTCCATCCGCCTGATGTGCATACGCATGTATATGCACGCAATTTTCAGGTGGTTAGCTTACGATGAGGATTGGCCAACAAATGAGGTTGGTTTTTCATGAAACACATTTGAAGTTTAGCTGATCCCATCGCACTCGCCCGAGTTTGACGTACTCATTGAAGTGGATCGTATTTATTGTTTGTTGTATTGTATTGCCTTTTGTATGCTGTTCGTTTCAATTGTGTATCACGTGATGTTTTTACAAATTGATTCTGATCCAGTTTACTGTTGGTCACTTGGTGTGCATCCGCATGATTTTTCAAAACCGATTGTAGATTGTTAGTCGTTGTTTTTTTTTCAACAGGTTGTTTAGCTCCCTTTCTTGTTCATCAAAGTACTCCTTCCTTAGTTCATGCATTCACGCCATTAAAACGTTCATTGTGGCACAACGCGCTCGGGCCCTGGTCACGTTGGGTGCTTCTGTTTTCCAATTTCGGACAGACTGATAGCATATTGTCCACAGATGACAATTAGCTTGCTGCATGACGACAAACTCCTTTCGATGCCGAGGCCGAAAATGTCATCTTTATGAGAAATACCGAAGAAGGTTCATTGAATTGTTTGGTACATTTTTGAAAACTGAGTTGAAGTGACTAGTTCGGTTAGCTTGATATCTCAACCCAAAAGGAACACCAAACGATTCATGATGCTGCATGTAAATGTACGCCTAGAAATTTGCTGGTTCAAATGTAATGGATGTGATATTCCTAACCTCACTACTAAACGTTTCCGGTTCGAAATACGGTGGAAGGTGTGACCAGGTCCGTCATAAAATCCTGTGCCCAAGAGTCTCTCTATACGTTTTCTAAATTGTGTCTTGACTATCCGTGGCACTCAATTACAATACGTAATTCACTGTTCTGATCGATCCAATGGGATGTTTTTGTTTTTGCCAGAACTTAGTCTTTTTCCTCTATTTCAAATGTTAAATGCAATTTCCAATAATTCAAATAAACTTGTCATCGGTTTTCTGTTTGCATTGCATCCATTCCATCCGCTTTTGATGTTCTGTGGTTTGTGCACAAGTGGGTTGCCATGGCGACGAACGTGCACTACTAGCGGTTGGACTGTAGTTACGATGGCATTGTTTCGGTCTGTTTGTCATTTTTAAATCCTTTTCTTTTTTGTCCTGTTTTCGTTCCTGTACAGTTTCACGCTGTTGTCCGAGTTTGTGCCGAAAAAGTACCGAGCCAAATTCCTACTCTGTTTTCAAGTAAGTTGACATTTGTTCCAGTTATTCATGTTTTTAGTCCTTGTACGAACGTTCTTTTTATCATGTGAAGGACTGAACAGAAATTTGTTAGATTGTTGCCACCTCGGATATTCTGTCATGGTTCGACACACGGGTGCGTGGCTACGAACTATTCCTACCGAACCTGAGTGATTTCTGGATCTGCTTGATATTGAAGTCGTGTTGTTGGTCCTCACATCCCACTCCCAACCAGTATGAACTACTAGTTTGAGAAAGATCATGCCCTTCCTGGCGCATGTTCCGCTGTGCGCTGCTGTAGGTCAAAACAAAATCTAAGCCACGATACACATATGTGCTGGAGAAGCTTACGTGTGTACGTGCACTGTTCACCCGCATGTATCGATCTTTCAAAATGTTCGTTGCCTGTTTCTGGCCTTTCGATGTTGTTCCCTTTTTCACCCTTACGAACCGTAATCATCCTGAACGCATGCTAATCCCTCATCAATATGTCATTCTACATTTTCTAATTGACTGCGCGCTATTCTTTGTTCAACTCCTTTTTACCTGTTGACCATGTACAGCATGAGCCGGCTTTTATATTGCCTGATATTGCTGTGTTTGATAGTCCGGCCCTAATGCGTACTTATTTGGGCCGGTCCTTTTTTTCATCGATAAGTAACAATACAGTCGCATTCGGTTAACTAGAAGCCCTAGGTTTTCGTCCGTGTAATGGATTTACAGTGATGGAACTTATTTCATGAACTGGTGGTGAACCATAAGTGTTTCTGTAAGAGCAAGTGTATGTGGGACAGTGACTTACCGTGAAAACCTGGTAGTTGTTTCTGGATATCGTTGGTCAAACGAGCAAGACAGAGCTTTGATGAAACCATATGAAGGACAAGTTAAGAACGACAAATCCACCGGAACTAAATGGACGATTGTTGTTTAAGACAATGAAAATTGTTGTTTCGCAGGAGACTTCTTAAGTTTCATCGTCCTTGTAGCTAATCAAGACAGTGTATGCTATGTACATCACGCGAGATGAATTTCCAACTGTAACACACACTTCAGCTTATTGCCTAAGCGACCGAGTAGATAATAAACAGCAAAACAGGTATCTAGTATTGTCAGTTAGAACATGCTTTGTGCTGTTAAGATTTGCCAAAAAAGCACTGAATTTGGATATGCTAAACAATCCCGTGTGGTGATGCCACAGATTGACACGGGTGTCGTGTAGTAACCGTGGGTCTGTAGGAAGGAGAGTATGCAAAGTATGATCGGACCAGATAACATTTTTTCGGTCAGCTTTTTCGCAAGTATGCATGATAATATGAATAAACTTCATTATGTGACCCCGTTGCATAAATCTTTCAGTGTTTCAGAGATTAATTCAGAACTTTTGATCAGAAGTTCAGGGAAATATAGCGAAAACAGTGTAAAACGAGCGTAGGATAAGGTTAGAAAAAGTGGAACGGTGCTTGAGCCGTAAAACATGAACTGTTGACCATATGATTTTATCAGATATCAACCACATGGTGTAATCTTATGTTATGACTCAATATTTAACAGCGGAGGAACAAGGTGTAGCTATATCACCGAAAAGAAGTTGCTATCCATGGTTGACCATTTCGTCATATATTTTTTTATCGTTAAGGAGAAAAAATAACTTATTCAAACCCTCGGAAAAAAATGCCAAAGAATGATCTTAAAGATAGCTAACTGAATCGTTTAATCCATCTTATATTACGGAATTCGTTGTAACCTCTGAGTACTGTTCGCCGGGTACAAATTCGTCTTATTTGTGAATAAGAGTCTTCTAGGATTTATGATTGATGGTACGTTAATTGTGAATAATGACAAAGTGAGATCCTGAGGGATGCTAGAGTATGCCGAAAGGTAGACGTGATGTTTAGCAGTTAAAGCGGGTAGATTGGGTTAGGCTAGTGGAATGCTGGTGATGGAGGTTAACCGGAGTCAGTTGTACGCTAGGGAAGTTTGGTTCTCTTAACGGTGTCGAAAACACCAGGGTAGTCCAGTTGTGTGGAAAAGGTTGCTGATCAGTTTACATTATAAAAACATCGTGCGTAGACTGCAAAGCTCCCCGAATTAATCTCGAATGTCATTTCATTGTTAGAACCTGTGTTGTTATTAATCATACGTTCGGTACAGGTCATGAATTTGCTCGCGGAGAATGTCTAGGTACCTGAACGAGTCATTAGAACTACATGTAAACATTCGATTTCATAAGGCATCAAAGGTCAGACATGCTCTAACTAGACCCCATGGCTGCGATCGGTCTGGTACATACCAGGCGGTCTCAGGACATCCTGATTGGCTTCTGTTTATTACTGAATGGGCTAAACACACAGGAAAGCCATGACGCTTGCATCGGTTCCATCTCTGTACGTTTCCACATACATGTTTTATCGGCATTAACAACGTGTTAATATCCTTTCCTTTTGGTCTATGACTTGCAACAGTTAGATTAATGTGCTAACTAAGCCCAACTTTGTAACTGATTCATTCGGTCTGGAAAGGCCTCTATGTCAGAAGTGTCACGTCGCCGTTACATACCATTACCGATTGATCACTGGTTGTTACCAGATTGTTAATTGTCATTCTGGCTTGAGCCTTTTCCAACGGAATATTTTATTACCTGTATTGATCGTTCTTTTATCCTTGTTCAATTTTTTCTAGCTATCTGATAAATGCTGGTCAACGATTGGCACTTCAGTTAGGTGTGTCATTTGATCACTTTGATGATCTGAATCCGCAATGACTCTGACTTTAACGGTTCGGGCTGACAGTGACGTGATATTTGATGTTTCTCACGTTCAAATCAACCCTCAACTCTGACTGGCTTTGTTCTCTTCTGAGCTAGTCTAAATAAGGCTAGAGCCAACAACCCTCACGTTACGAACCGTTATCACAAGCTGATATTCTACTGAACATTTGATCGTCGTTTGCAGTTGAGCGAATCAGATCCTTAGCCTATGTGACCCACCGTCATTGTATTGATTTGGCCAGGCACAATCCACCTCAAATCGCCCGTTTTCAGTGGCTGTAGCTGTGCCCTTTTTATTTCTCAAGCCGTGTTGTTTTAATCAGTTGATAACGAACGGTGATACCTATAACATCAACCAGCCGTTGTTCAAAATTCAAATGCTGCCGGTCGGAACTTCGGGTTATTTCTGTTTTAAGTTCAACTGAGACCGAAACTGGTCGCTGTTGATATATGGTTCAAAAGTGCTAATCACGAAACGCCGTCGTTGTTTTAAGTGTGCTATTTTCAGTCCTGTTAAAAAATGCATCGCAACAGCAATTGTTTCGAAGAACAGTCTGCGTACTTTCTTTCCTTATACTAAGTGACATTGGTGCTTGTGTATTCCCGCGTTACCTTTTTTACAATCCACGAATCCTTCGCCGGTGGTAAGCCTATTCATACTGACAAAACTCACTTTATGCCGTATTTAGAACCAAATGGGTGGGTAGCTGTACATTTGATGTCGCATATCTAAAGTCAGAAGGTTAGAGGAAAATCGGATTGCCCATGCTTTTTTGAGTAAAGATAGAGAAACATGACTCTTGTATTGTTCAGTCTGTTACTGGCCGTTGTTATGTGGAGAAGACTAATGTGTACCTTTCAGAGAGGTAGGCAGATGTTTCCACGAGTTCCCAACGCTCATTTCGAGCCATCCATGAATGTGGTAATTCGAACACGCGTTTGGAAACGAGTATTCTTGGTGTTACTTCTTTCCAGATTATTGATGATTGCTATTCAGTAATGTATTCGTCTAACTTGCATTTTACTATAAAATCGACCGTTTAGTAACAACTTTCAACTGCACTTTACTATCTCGTAGCTTAAGAATTTGGTTGATTGATATTACCAATCTCGGTCCTTCATTACACGTTTTATGCTTTCAGATTTTGTGTGCAACACAGTTGCACTTTCGTTGCTTATTTATCGTCTATATTACCCAAAACATTGTGTTTCCTTACCACGATTCAATCCAAACGTGGGAAACATATTGTTGCAAGTATTTTTTGAGGAAAGCCTCCTAAACCTTGTAGACAATAGGACATAGAAAGCAAAGTTGCAAGCACCGAACAATGTTCACAGTCAAGAAATTTTTACCAGAATAATCGGATTGTCACGTGAGAATAACACAACTTCTCAATGATTGTCATTTCAACAGTCTGATGGCACCTTGAGTTTTGCGTAAGATAACAGATGTCAAACGCTATATCTGGATTAGTCAGATTGTTCAAGGTCGAACACGTGTCCATTTTTGCTGTTTGCGATCTGTTGTTAAATTCACTGCAGGTTACTTCCTCTTTCCGTCAAGTCCTGTTTCTGTAACATGTATTTGACCAAGCTCTAAGGATGAATTCATAGATTCAAAGGGGTGACGTCTCAATGACTGGAATCAACTGATGGACATAAGAAAATCTTGGAATATCCGATATAATGCATTACTTATACAATTTTATTTTACCTAATCAACGTTACATTGGTTGTTGAATATGTCACGTCGGGCTTCTTCGTTCAATTGTGCTCAAAAGATCCTTGACGAACAGATAATCTGTTTCACAGAGAGCGTTTCTAATTTCTTCCTAACTCAGGTTTTCTGGGCAATTGGGAGTACAATGGAGGTGGGACTAGCTTACCTAATCCTACCACGATATGGTTGGCGATGGCTTGTTTTCGCTTCAGCAGTACCTCTGGCCTTGTTCCTTGTATTGTTAAAGGTAAGTGTGAAAACGCTTTTTAGATCAATATAGTTTTTCCTGTTCATGTGCATTTCTATTTGACAAAGGCTGATCATTTGCTTCTTGTTCGATCAACTGTGCTAGTCGACATGGAAATCTGTCTTTTTCAGGTTAGCACGTAGTCGAAAGTGTACATCTGGTGATCCTTGTGTTTTCAGTGCTGATCGTTTTTTTTGATTCAAGAAGCTGTTATCCCCGGAGGAAGTATTTGTTTAGGTCCTTTTGCTGATGATTGTGTTAATTGTAGCGAATACAACTGTCTGCGATAGGTGCAGTCGAAAAATCCTATCCAGGTTGGTATTACGACCCATTTGGAATCGAATTTCCGGAACTCACAGTGGTTTATCTGGTCTTTTGACTGCATTATAGTCTTATCTTCTATCATATCCGATAAACTAACGTTCGTACAAGAAATCATTTGTTACTTTTTGATTGAAACTTTGACTAAAGCATTATCAGGTTATCGTATACTTCGCGTAACTATTCTTCCGGATTTTCTCCCTCTCGATTCAAGTTACATAGCCCTTCGCGATATCTAAACTCCAGCTTAGTTGAATGTTTCAGTAAATGTGACACAATCTCAAGAAACAGATTCGATATCGTATTTTTCATCAGGTACTCATCAGTTCAATTGCGTTAATGGCACTTGTCATGGTCAATTGATCCTTTTTAATGCGTGTCTCTATTTTGAGTGTGCCTAATCAATCACTTAGTTACGTGTGTGTGGATAGCTGCTACTGTTGTACACTTTTTCTCACATGAAACCGTCACCTGGTGTCGGTCCAGGTTAACTTCCCGTCGCGATACAATCAGTTTGATTGAACTCCTCCCTGTCTTAAAAGTAATATTCTAAACTGTGTGTGCGCAATCAGATCAGATATGTCAAAATATCGAATGTTGTGGAGTCGTTAATATGACGGTTTCGTGCAAACTTTCGTGTATAAAGCTTAAACATCTACAGGGATATTCCGCAATCAGAAATATTTTTATTGTCGATCTAATTTATGAACTCGGAAATGTCTCGTTGGGCGTTTTCGTGTAATGTCTGGTATTTCAATCAGCCGTCGAAAAAGTTTATGATTAGGCTAATACATCATCAAGTGAATAACGTGTGTGTATGTATATGAGATGTATTGTGTATTTCTGATAACCCGCAGAATAAATATGTCTTATTGTTCATTGGATTCACTTTATATTACAGTTGTTCATTTACAAACTTACACTCTGTCAATTTGCTTTTCTATCAGTTGCACGTTTTCTGCTTGGTCAACTATTTTAAGCCCTACCACCCCTGAAATTAACACACTCATTTTAGCCATATAGTTAAATTTGTTCATAACACCCACATCAGGTCCTTTGCCAGCTTTCAGGACCACAACTTCCTGCTTGTTTGTGAAATCACTAAGAGGCAGATGGTGTGTTCGGGTTGAACAGTCATTTTATGTCACTCATGCCTCACTGTGCTGATGATGACTTACAATCAGTATGACTTTAGGCTAATTCTGACGACGTTGGTGTGTGATCTCTTAGATGCTCGTGAAGACGTTCATCTTCAGGTCGCAAAAGAACCTTATCAAATCTTGGAGTATTTAACTTCAGGCAGAGTTCAAGCAAAAGAGCCTTTATTTCAGCATGTAATTTCTGACCATTGGCTGCCACTTTGTGGCGAACGACTGATTCTCGAGACGCTGCATTGCGCTTTTTCTGCAGTTTCCCTTCTGTTAATGAATTTTGTAACTTGTATGTCATACTTTGTGTCAGTGGTGAGTTGACACTTCTCATAAAATGTTTTTTCCCCGACTTGATCTCGGACGCTCTCAGTCGGATGTTTGGTAATTGAGGTGTCCAAGGTATATTTCGAACTTTTTTCGTTGTGACCAGATTTCCTACTGTCGGATAAATGTTGCAGAATTGCATTGTCTCTGTAAAATCTTGTCGCCTAAGTTTCCAATTTCCTGAAACAGTTGATTTTTTGGCACATTCTCGTAGGCTTCTCTATTCATCATGTCCTCAAGGATTACTAGTTCGTCTCTTCCGCTCATCTAAATAGCATTCCATATATTAATAGATACACCATTGTCTTGTTCAACAGGCGATGTAGGTCGATCGTCATCACTTCCACGCACAGTCGTATATCTGACGCACGGAAGGTGTTTGCCAATTTATGCCATCTGTGGCGTAGGCATACTCTCAGTCTTTCCGTGACAGCCCGAATGTGCAATATTGCTATAGGACTGTCCTAATATGCGACTGCGAAACTTGGTCTATCTGTGCAGAGGATGTTCATAAAGTGTCCGTTTTCGACCATCGTTGTCTCCGAAGCATCAGCGGGATGTGGTAGGAACACCGTGTTAACAGTGACGTAGTTGGCCGACATTTCTTCGGAATGGATAAACTCTTTCGCACCCTAGGCATGCTGGCTTCACCCCACAGGCTAAATCTTGCGAATGCGAACTCACCTCCTTCCACACCGTACCTTGTTTCCGATTGGTGGGTTGAGATCAAGGCTGCAACCTGCTAGCCAACGTGTATCTTGGGTTCTGGGTGTGAAGATATTGATACCGAAGCTCATTTCAGTAGGGCGTCTCTAGCTTTCTGGCTCGGGTACGAAGAGCAATCAACATCCTTGTTTGAAGACACTGTCTAATATGACTAAAAATAGAAGTCAGTTGTCCCCATGTTATGAATTTTCGTGTGCATCGGTTGATCTTTCTCCTACACCTTTCCCCTCTTCTATTTCCCCCAGTGCCATTGAGTTATTATATACCGTGGCACGTTTGTCACTTCATATGATCGTTTCGTGTTAAGTGTATATCTTGAGGTTTGGGAAACACGCTCTGGTGACCGGTGACGTTGTTGGCGCGACCATTCCACTTGGTATACCCTAACTGCATGTCTACTCATATCGTTGTTACGAACCGTCCATGTTTACGAACAATGGTCCTAAATAGGTCGTACGTAGGCAGTAAACCGTCTTACAGCAACAACTGGATATATTTAAGACGCCACTGATGATGCGGGTTAAAACAGGAATGCAGGACTTCGTAATTCTCGCTGATACCTCTCCAGCATTGTTGAAAGCTAACAAGATGATGCCGGCACCCAAGTAGATTAAACGTTCTAACTTACTACAGTGAACGTCGATCACCTCTTCCATTGGGGTTCTTTTCCGCTCTCTTCACGTATTTCATCCCTGATTGCAAGATAACATTGTATATATTTCTTTACTGAGGCTCGAGCCTTCTCTAAAAAGGCAGTTTCTCATCTTGATTTATCTTATCGAAGTTTGCGAATAGCTTACCAGTTCTTATAACCGCTGGTCACGGTAAGCTTCTGTATCTCGTCCACTGAAATAATAACGCCTAAATCAACTCAACGATCACACAGATACGGTTGTTGTGATATCTCTCACCACAGATGGCATTGAGTCAACATCGGACGACGACTTCGACGAAGTACACAGCTGGGGCCGAATTGTAGTCTGTCACAGAAGTGTATGTCTGATGTTGCCAGTGGGCAACTTCTGATGGCAATAAGCCTTAATTGAAGAGACGGTTATCCACATCGCCTACAGATTTAAGACCCTTTTCTCAGGCCTTAGCTATTAATGAATTTCTTGCGTAACTAACAGCTCTCGATGCTTTTCTTCTGTGTGTGTGTGTGTGTGTGTGCATGTTTGTTGCGGAATCACTTGCCGGATGTGCCCTTTGAGTGCTATGCAGACTGGTTTTCCACTGTTGTTTACTTGTGTGACAAGTAATTCGGTTTGCTCTTAGTATTTGAGGAACTACATTCTTTAATCGTTTGCGCTGTTGTTCTCTGTGTTTGCCTGATAACAATATTTAGTTGACTTTTTTCGTTTTTCTAGGTGGCCGACTTTTCTACACAGTACATTTATGCTCCCACCAGACTTATTTTTTGTTAGTGAGCACTCTGTTTAGATTTTTTTATCTGTCGTCGATCGTTTCTCTGATTAGCATAGTTTTACCACACCCACCCACTATGAACTGCGTGTTCTTACTCCGTACTTTGACATTTCAAGCTCAGCTTCACATTTGATCAGCTTTCTTTACCAAATATTTTCACCTCCCCGTTGATTTCCAATTGCTCTTCTCCGGACCCATTTGAATTGTGGCATGTACTCATCGTCACACGACCCCCACATTCCAGATCGATTTTCCTCAGTTTTCTATACTTACCCTGTATGCGTATTCAGACAGGTTCAAACGTGCGCCATCATTTTCGTCGCGTATGCCGTGATAAGCACAGGCTCATCTACCGGTGGTAGTTTCATTTTTTTACTAAATATGCTAGTTTTTTTCTGTTCTGGTTTGTGCACGCATGAGTCATTAGATTTTCTCATTTGTCGAGACGCTCTGTAGTTCTCAACTCCATGTGTCTGAGGTCATAAGTAGCTGTCCGTTGTTCGCAACTGGCCTTTCTGCTCGTTCTACGTTGAAGTTATCCGCAAACGGTGTTTTGTATGCGTGTGCGATGCTCCAGTCTGTTTTCCTAGTCTTCCCTGTTCGATTGACATTTCTGTATTGATTTCAAGTTGAACATCACCCACAATTGATCGCAGCTGTCGCATTCCCATAGACTTTCCAGTCGGCCCCTTTCGAAAAGAAGCACTAGACTCGAGTTTCGCTCTCATTAGAGCTCGTCAGTAGTGCATATCCTTGCCACTGCCGGGACTAGAACTCCGGCCATTGCTTTCATGAGGCAACCGTGTTTACCACTGCGCCATTGACCTCACATTAGGCACGACCGAATTATCATATGTGAACGCACAACCACTTTCGCTTGTGATTAATGAATTGATTTGTGCTCACTTATTACTCTATCACTTCATGTCAACCTTTTTATTTTTCATGACCACAAAGGCTGTAGAGTGTATCCAGATCATATCCTTCAGGTACTTCCAAATTCATGCTCCCTTATCAGTTTGGCTCTCTTCTCCCTCCAGAACTAATCATGCCAAAGTGTAAGCCTTTCGTCATCCAGTTGAAAATCCCTTGTGATGGGACGACATGTAATAATACCTCAATAGCCCTGTTTTTTAAGCTATGATCTTGAGGCCAATGACAGAGTGAACTACAGTTCGTAAAACGGTTGAATCAGGTTTAATTCCCTTCCGACCTTGTGTGTGCTGGATGAGTCCAAATTACGAAGGAAACTGTGCTGTTTTGTGGACTGCGGAATGGACAACGTTTCTTTCATTACTTTTTTTGGGGGGGTTTTCTTGCACTAACTCCTCACAGAATTAGAATTCCTTAAAGGCTCATACATTCGTCAGCAGTTTATATTTTTTATCGTTACACCTTTTTTATCGTCTTGTTAGCTTTTTCCAACCAGAATGCCACTGTGGTCATCTCTGGACGTAACCTTGTTCTCTCATTGTGTTTCCTCAACAATGTGGATGACGTTATGATAACAATCCCACACTCATTCATAGAATAATCATTATTACCTCAATGGCGGCTTTGTAGTAATGTTAATACTTTTCACATGTAAAAAGACGGTACGATTTTTGCAAGACGTATTTCATCACAATTTCATGATGAAGAGTCAACTGTGTTTGCGTTTCTTCCGACTGGGAAGTAGAATTCTTTTTTCCAATAAATTTTGTTTTACCGTCGGCCAGTTTTAATTAAAACTCGTGAAGAAGAAAACCTGGACTTCTGCTGCATCTTGGGCTTGTCTTGAAGATGTAGAACTTCAACATTACTTGATAACTGCAATGATTTATCAGTTGTATACTTTTTGTGGTTGACATGGTAGGATCTGACGCGTCAATGTTCCGTGCAGTACAACGTTTGAAAGTGTTTAGTGAATTTGCATGGCAGAATATTCATGCACAGTACCCCTTATCTAGAGCCACAGACACCAGCAGTTGGCAATTTTTATTGATTCCAGGCTTTCACATGCTAGTTTGTAGAATTGAACGGTATTATCAATGTCCATTCTCGTAAGTTGGTGTGATTTGGATAAATTAACCAACGAGCGCAGTATCGTTCGTCTGTAGTGATGTTTGATCTAGTGACCGTAGTTAGGGTATAGTATTTAACTGGATTATTATTAAAAGATTAAAACATTGGTTCCCACTGATGAACTTGAAAAAGGCCAACAGTAGCATGTAAGATGTCTTGCGCAGTGACATTTCGTTCGCATCTCATCGGTTACTTTTGCGAAATTAACATACACATTATATAGTGGGGGAGCAAGCAGCTAGGCGAAATCGATCTAATCATGTCTGAGACTGTCAGTCCGGTGACCAAAGCGGAAGCATCAAGATGCAACTGAAGCGTACTCATTAAGAACATGAAATAGAATTGCTGTGGGTCAAAAGGGGTAATAGAAGTTCAAAGAGAGAGAGTTGGTTAAAAATCCATACAGATTGAATGGAAGTGGTGAGATATGGTTGGAAAATCTATACAGATTAAAAGGATGTACATTGATTTAAACTGATTGAGAAAGATAACGCAATATGGATTTAAGCTAGATGGGGGTGGTCCAATAGTTGTAGGATTGTATGAAGAATACATCGATCTAAAAAATAAAAATGGGTTTGGAAAAAAATACGAAAGCAAAATGGAATCAAACAGTACCAGTTGCATTCTTACCAACATAGTGACAGGCTAGTCACCAACTGTTTCTGGGCGCACAGGGTGGGATTCAACCGATGTATTGAGACAGCTTCCGCAATATTGAGAGCCTGCTTTTGTTTGGGTCTAAAGAACACTCTAAAGGCGGTCCTTGGGTCCACTGAGTGCCCGGTCTGAAGGATGTTTTGTAATGGCGCTGACGGCACAACCGACCCCCGAATTCAAAAGCCATTTCGGTATGTGTTCGTTAATGCGTGTGCCGAGGTGCCTTCCTAGTGCTACCGACGTATCTGCTTCCACATACAATCAAACGTGTATGCAATGTTGGATTGGGCGAAAAGAGGCACCATGTCCTTTCCTAGGTGTAGTTGGAACACGGGTAGTTTCATCTACGTAGACCAGTCGGGCGGCGTTGTAAGTACGTTTGAGCGCTGCACCTAGACGGCGTTTTATGAGGGCTGAAACATTATCACCTTTGAAAGGTAGAGTTAAATAGACAGGCTTGCGAGGGACAGTAATGGGTGTAACACGCGTAGGTTGTGGCGTGGAATACTTTTGGATAAACCTTTCGGGGTAACCATTTTCTACCAGAATCTCGTGTAGTAACATCAGTTCATTTTCTAACTGATCTGTCCCAATGAGTCAAACTCTGTGAACCAAAGTCCTAACGAGGCCACGTTTTTGTGTAATTGGTGCGAAACTCTTAAAATGAAGATATTGTCCTGTCCATGTAGACTTGTGATAAACACGTCTGGAAAGGGACCCATCCTCGCGTCTTTTCAGCCAAACGTCTAGGAATGATATTTCACCATTTCGTTCGACTTCAAGGGTAAAAGTTAGTTTGTTGTGCAAGCTATTTAACAGTTGATGAAAAGCTGTTGCTTGCCAGTGGCCGTCGAATACAGCAAAAATATCGTCTACGTATCGTTTATAAAGCAACGTGTTCCGAATTTCAGTGGACACTGAGTGTTCTAAATGACCCATGAATATGTCAGCTAACACAGGTCCTAGTGGACTCCCCATTGCAACTCCATCTATTTGTCTATAGAAAGTGCCGTTGAACACGAATTGAATATCGGATGTACATATTTTTAGCAATTTCGAAAGCTCATCGATGGGAATGCCAAGTGTCAACTTATGCTCAGTAGCGTAATTACAAACAATATTAATAACTTCGTCAAGCGGAACGTTTGTGAATAATGACTGAACATCAAAAGAAGTCATTACCTGATGTTTAACATTGATGTTGGAGATCAGTTCTACGAATTCAAAAGTGTCCTTTAGGCTGTGCACGGCCAATTTGGATCTCACGGGCTCAATCAGACCGACGAGCCACTGAGCAAGTTGATGGTATGGGGAGCCAGTCATAGATATAGATATAGATTATTATTATAGATTATTATTCACTATCGCTGACAACTTTTCGCTCGTGGCCTCATCATGTAGCTGAATCATTCGTAAATCTTTAATCAGACTTGAACAAGCATCGTTTAAAACTCGCAGCAGTAATCGATAATTTTAGATTTGTGCAGTAGAGTTGGGTGTTTCATTAATCTGTTGAAACAGCATGTTCAGTCATCAAAAGATGACGAATAGTCAAAATGACGTACTGAGGAACTAATCCATTCCAACAAAACAGTGACGTTATAATGAGGTAGAATTCTATATATACGTGACTGATAAACGAGACGTGTTCAGTTGTGTTGAAAGCCATACTGAGAACCACGATTGATAAAGGTTGCATTTTGTTTTGTGTCAGTATAATGCACTTTCTTTCCACGAAGTCCTAATAGTCAAAATATCTTTTCTTAAATGGAGCTCAATCGTGTATCTTGATTTGTTACTGATTGGATACATTGCTGTTTCCACTCTTGAATGTCAGAATAGAACCAAATTTTTATACTTTGTTCGACTTCCTTCACACAGTGGCTTCCTGAATCTCCCCGTTATCTGGTCACTGCCGGCTTTATATCCGAAGCTGAGAAAGTGATCAAGAAAATGTGGAAAATGAATCGGATCACGCCGATCGAAGGTCGTCTGGTCTCGTCTTCGACTGCCGTAGGTTGCTGGAATCGATTCTGAACATATTGTGTCATAGTTGGTTTCTTTTTGTTCTAACACTGCCTTGCATACTTTATTTGGAGGACAGTCACCGTTCGCCACCAATATGACTTTTATATCATACGCTACTCGTCGACCGAACCGCACTCATTTTTCAGGCTTCCGTTCAGAAATGAACAATTTTTATGAGTCCCATTCGTTGTTGACTGAAGATTATCTACGGTCTAGTGGTTTACAAACTCTGTCCTAATCAACAGTCCTTATGCTCTTGAGCGGCACATCAGGGAATGTATGCACTGTGAAGAGTGTCAGGATGCATAGGTTTTAAAATAATGCTCAGCTGGAGCACCTGGTTAAGATTTATCGAGTTCTGTCGTTCTTACTGGCGCGTATGAAACGATTCTGTTCTATCGCACTTGCTTTATCTCACCTACTTTGTCTTTTGAGTCAGCACAGACTTGCTGTTCTCATTGCCAGTGTTAATAATGCTGCTCGTCATCATCGTCAACAGCACATGTGTGCCACACAAACGTGTAAACGATTTAATCTCCGAACCGTGACATGTGCGCTATTTTAATGAGTTAAGCGTCCTAGGAAGAGCTGCCTGCTGATCTCTATGTGTCAGGATGTGAACGTAGAATGCACTCCTGTTAACCCGCAGTTTAGGCTTGAGTGACGGACAAGAAAAACCAGAATTGGGGCCACAAGAAATAGGACGCGCCGAACATTGTTGCCAAAATCGCTTGTGTCCGCGCTGGAATCCAGAGAGTATTCGCTGAGATTGAGGCATACCAGAAGTTTAATACTTAATTTAAGAAGGACAGTGAGGGACTGAGCTTTGACACATTTTCGCTTATCCCATTTGCCGGATATGACAGATAATGGCCGGGTTATACTATGGGACGGCCGATACAGTACTAGAGATGAGGTTGTCCACTTGACTCATTTTCAGATTATCATGACCATATCCATCATGATTGACTGGTCTACTTTTCTTTCCAAAATTTAGGCTGCGTTTTTGTGTACTTCGTTTGACGTGCCGTGGATGAATAGCATCTCAGTAAACTTCCGCTGAATCCCAGCATTCACCGCTATCGAATGATTTTGTCTCCCTGATTATGACTTTGATTTACTTGCCCTGATCCTGTCTCCACATTGAACGGAACGTCGTGAATTGTATCTCAACCAGGACAGCAAATGTGACCTGTACTTGGTTTTTTTAGGTGATCGCTTAGAGTGGGAAACGAGAAAGGGACTATATCATGCAGACAGGTGCCATATATTCCGAAGTAATCACTTTTACAAATTGAAGACATTCCCTTTCAAGGGGACTTTCACCTACGGATCAACGTTTTTTGTTAGCCCAAATCGCAAATGTTTGTTCGATTTGAGTTTTTCTCCACTGGCCGATAAAATATACGCTCGTCTAGTTCGTGCTCTTAACTCCGGCTCTTGTCTTTGTGACACGAGTGTGTTGCCCACCGTTTGTTGATCTTGCCTTTTACACCATCACTTGTAACCACTCAACTCCAATGGCCGTTGTGTCGCCTGGGTGATCCCCTGACTACCCATCATCAGTCATTTGTTGTTCTATCTTATACGTGAGCTGCAGTGTGCATCTGCCGGTCGCATGTCACTTGCACCCGGTATAATTTGTGGAGATTGCGAACGGTTGGACAAAACCGGGAATCGACGATGTCGTCAGGGGGTAATTGAGGCCCTTTGATTTGGTTGCCAGTTGTCAATCTTAGGACTCGGCGATGGGTCATATTGTGGTTTAGACCCAATGCCCTTCAGAAGCTTCTCAAACTTTTTCTCATTGCTGTTGCGGTTAACATTGGCCTCAACTACAGTTTCGCGTCGTCTAAGTTAAAAATTGGCGCGGATTTATACGAGAAACTCTGCAGGCAGTCTGTATGACTACAGTGCTATTCATTCATCACCACCGTGATATGTAAAAAACAGTGCGTCAGTTTGAAGTGAGTTGGTTAGGGGTAATTGATCGATCGCTGGGTTTATCTCTTCATTCATCATTATTGACAGCAATACATCAGTGGTTCACACCGATACTTAACTGCCACAATCTCCAATCTATTAACAGACAACTACATGTGCACGCTCTTCGTTTCCATTAGGCAGGGCATGAAGTCCAGCTGCTGCATCTCACTAACTAAAGGTGAACATTGTGAAACAACGAGGTCGTTCTCATGTTTGTGTATCGTAATAAACGAGCCAGACGTTCACACACTAGAAAACGGAAATGACTGCCCACTCAACGACTAATAAACGGCAGAAACAGTGGCTCTTTACCTGAGGACCTTTATCGATTTATCAGTTAAAACATATTGGCTGATGACCCTGCTGAAACTAGTTTTGTACGTAAGAAGGTGCGTCGTTGTCAGTGTGTTGATGACTTTTCCCCTAAATTTTTTTTGGCAATCAAGGTCCATTTGCGTAATTGCGAATCAATTTTGAAATTGTTTTGTGCTTACTTTTCTGTTCATAAGAGCACCGTAGTTGTTTGCTTTCTTGCAAGCCATACACACACCTATCAGTTCAGGTCATTTCAAGTCAATATTACGTTTTGTGCACTCCGAGAGGTAAATGTTCAGCTTTGTTTACTTAGTAACAGACTGTACGTATGTGCGTGTGTGTGAATCATCAATCTTCCAATCAGCTAGCGCTTGTACGACGCACACTGGTGGTGGTAAGAAGTTTCTCAACAATTCTATAAGAGGGGAAACAAAAGCTGATGAGCCCAAAATATTAAGTCCCTGCCGTGACTCGCGTAATCAAACAGCAAGATGACACGTGGTTGCTACGTCACGCCGCCTTCTTTTGTAAATGAACGTTGTCCCCAGTGTATTATGCATACTTTTGAAAATAGAGGATAGGAAACGAGCTTTTCGTTAATCTTTCGAAAGAGGAAAATACAAACCGTAGTAAACCCGGAAATTCAATAAACCGTGACCGTAACTTACGTAACCAAAACTGTAATAGCGAGTTGGCACTGCTTTACAGTCAACCCTGTATCGGTTCCGCTCCTTTGTTTGTCGCAGTCCACGTCTGTTTTCATCTTCTGTAGAAAAGACAAATCGTTGTCGTTGCTGGCTGACCTTTACCTTAAAATTAGGCACCGGCTTGTTTGTCAGTGTTGTCCTTTTTATTAGGTAGCACTAGGGAAGATGAAATCCTCATACTTCTGTCCATTTCTAATTGAGGATAACTTCATGTTTTGATTGTTGCTGGTTTAGGAGTGTCACATACATTGCAATGGCATGATGCGACTTGATGTCGTGCTTCCTTGATTCTCAAACGTAACGTCTGCGGTCGGTTACCTTTTGGGTTTATACTGTATGAGATGCGCTTTGCGGACGTAAAGTACCACTGTGACATTGCGCGGGAGTTGACATTTTTCTGATTGCAAACAACCTGTTTGAAAGTGCTTATTATGCCGTTCCTGGTTAGTGTCACCTCATCACTTTTAATGTTGACGATAAGCTTTCTATCAGAATAGCGAGAGCGCGACTTGTAATCGCAAATCCTCATTTTTTAGCTTCAAAATGATGTCCGGTTGTCGATTGAATAGAAGTTAGATGATGTTTGTGTTCAGACTTGCTCGACGGATCAAAGGCCTGACCCACTCATGTGCAAACGCCTAGGAGCTCTCGGTACTCAATCATTCTTGTCTACACCAGCTCACCCGTATGAAATGGATTGATTGAGAAACGACACTCCGTCGACGTCACTTCCGAAAACTTCCAACTTCACTCATTAGAGGCAATGAAACACTATCTACGCTGTTCAAATCTCGTTCTCCTTACGTCTACAGATTATCTCTCGTGCCTCTAATTGTTCTGTGCGGTTACTAACGACTAGAAGACATCACAATAAGGTCAGGAGATGACGTGTATCATGAAAAGTCTAGATTATTTATTCGAAGAAAATTTCAAAGTGTGGTCTGATTGGTCTAGGGCATGACTACTATTTAGACCGTTGGTTAAGAGCACCGTCGGTCATAACGGAATCTCTTATCCAAAGGCTTGTCTCCAAGTCAACCGACTTTTCTCTGTGATTTTTGCTTTCGTTAATCGTGTCTACCCACATTTCCACGTGTTCGGATCAACGACATTTCGTGGCGTTATGCCCATGTAAATAGTTTGGAGCTGAAAATCTGTAAACTTATCTCCCGATATATACTCGTTTCCCATGTGTTCGTATTACGAGCCTAAGTAAGCTCTTTACTCCTTGGTCATCGATCCTATAATGACGTTGCTTAGGAATGCTTGAAAAGTCTTGTTTTCAAAAGAGCATAGTTGTGGGTAACATTGGATCCCGCTGGTAATTTCCATTGGGTAGACTGAATAACAGCACAGTTGCATCACCTCTTGAATTCTGGTGTGACTTCGTAATCTCAACGGTAGTGCATACGCTGCGTGAGGGCCGCGGTTTCGGTCTTTGGTTCGATCCCAACCGAAGCCCGGCCTGTTCATTATTAGGTTTCTTTTAACCCAATAGGTTTGCTGGATCAGTCACCAGCAGTTTGGTATTATTCTGAATTGTCACCTTCTTACCATCCGACTTGACTTTTGCTTGTCCGCGACTGTAGTTTATCCTTCACAGTTTTAGGTTGTTACATCTCGTCACTTGCAAAACATCACTAGACACATTTTAGGTGACATATCTCAAATCTAATCTGGCCGAGACAGCTAAGTGGAAACGTCTCTCGATTACCTGTCAGATATTTAAAGGTTCACAACTGTGCAAGGTTCATTCAGCTTGGTCAACCTAACAGTATCCTGTCTACGGCTCGCTCGGTCTCTTACAGGATGGCCCGCACATTGTGGTGTACCTGCTGAAAACTCACGATGCGAAGGTCGACGTCAATGTTTCAACATTGAATTACCACAGTGCGTCATCTTTCAGTACTTCTAGGACGTACTCGACTTTCTATTTCGCTTCCATTTATTCTCTGCCTGAAATGACGCAATAGTCTGCACGTCTCTTCTTGGCATATTGAACCCTACGTGAATTGACTTACGAGGCCCTGATGACGAACCCTTTTCCATCTTTCAGTGTAACATGTATTACTAACAACTAAATACTAATGAGTAGTAGGGGATTTGGTTAATTTCAAGTTGAACATCACCCACAATTGATCGCAGCTGTCGCATTCCCATAGACTTTCCAGTCGGCCCCTTTCGAAAAGAAGCACTAGACTCGAGTTTCGCTCTCATTAGAGCTCGTCAGTAGTGCATATCCTTGCCACTGCCGGGACTAGAACTCCGGCCATTTCATGAGGCAACCGTGTTTACCACTGCGCCATTGACCTCACATTAGGCACGACCGAATTATCATATGTGAACGCTCAACCACTTTCGCTTGTGAGTAATGATCAGGTTGCCCGATCGCCTCGAGAGGAGACACAGTTACTGTCTGTTAACTCCAATCGATGACCCCTCTCCAAGTTGAAATCACAGAAATCATTGACTTGTTGAGCGGTATTTTGATTACTGATGAGTGGTAGGGGATTCGGTCGTGCCTAATGTGAGGTCAATGGCGCAGTGGTAAACACGGTTGCCTCATGAAAACATGGCCGGAGTTCTAGTCCCGGCAGTGGCAAGGATATGCACTACTGACGAGCTCTAATGAGAGCGAAACTCGAGTCTAGTGCTTCTTTTCGAAAGGGGCCGACTGGAAAGTCTATGGGAATGCGACAGCTGCGATCAATTGTGGGTGATGTTCAACTTGAAACTAATTACTAAACGGTACTTTTCATGCAGCACGTTCATTTCCATGTTTCTGACGTCGACGGAAAAGGCTTGGATTGACTATAAATCGCACACCAGTTACTTCTAAACATAGACTCATTTGAATATTATGTCGCAATCGCTGTCTCTTTGGATGTAAGTAAACTCCATTAACTTGGTTGCATCCAGCCAATCCTCATTCGAAGGAGATATTATACATGTGTTTA
Source organism: Paragonimus kellicotti (assembly GCA_014220965.1). Classification (NCBI taxonomy): domain Eukaryota; kingdom Metazoa; phylum Platyhelminthes; class Trematoda; order Plagiorchiida; family Troglotrematidae; genus Paragonimus; species Paragonimus kellicotti. The sequence goes on along the minus strand of LOND01002153.1, from coordinate 48,809 downwards.
GCTGAGTGCATTTGGAACTTTTCGACTTTCGACTAGCCGTTCCAGTGGTATCACAAAAGCCATTGTACATGTTTCCCGTTGAAGGATGATGGTTTTTCCTTGTCGTGGCAAGGTTTTCAGAAAGCGTTGGATCGCTTACGTATTAAACAAACTCATCGTACTGCGTTTAAAAAGTCATATTAGAACAGATGGCCGTTATCAGGCCCTACACTATACACTGAAACCTATGTCTGCGGCACTCTAATGATGCCGGCGTGGACCTCTTAATTGGTGAAAGACCGATTGATCTTGATTATGCTGACGGTAGGGTATTGCTGTTTGACAACTTTCAAGCGATACAAACAATACTGGACGCTATTTCGCGTTCTGCTAAGTACTTCGTAGACAAATGAAATCGTTCACGAAGGGGTTG
>LOND01002150.1:25404-39334 GCA_014220965.1 Paragonimus kellicotti | reverse complement strand
TTTCCTGGTTCAGATTTGCAGTTCATCTGAAACAGTTATTCTTTATGTCCTATGATTTTTCATCCTATTAAATCATCTTTTTATACCGGAATCAAATGTGGACGGATTCAGAAACATTGTCACTCTTCATCTGATGCGTGACACATGAGCGAATGTTTTGTATTTTCATTCACTGATCTGTAACTACAGATTTTGAGTCGTGATCGGCTGAAAAAAAGCCATCCATTTGCAATATCCGAAATCGAATCAAATGCTTACACGCTTCTCGTCGAATGAAAACATTAGACTCGACCTATATTTAATTATCATATCACTACTTCCGCTAGATTGACTCTGGTTTGATGCATGTAGGATCAGTTTGTTAACTTCTGCGTACTTGATCGAATAAGAATCGGGATGGAGATTTCACACCATAACTGTTCATCAAGAAGTGTTCATGGCTGATCGTTCTTCAAGTAGTATGATGTGTTAACCGTCCTGACACTTGTGATAGTCCACTTCACGATACAGACTTACAAGACAGGTTGAATCCTTCAACTTTACTAAAACCGGCCCAGATAGTTGACGATTTTTTTTCTATTGTCATAAAAAGTACAGTGATGTCATCCAGAAGAACGTACAAAGAATGACTACAATCATCCAAAAAATGTCGTTAAGAAATAAGAAGTATTTTGCACTATGTACGTCCACTGAAAAATATGCGCTCTAAACATCCGAACAGAGAGTCATTTTTCAGCTGCGAACCGATCCTAGGAAACAAGGAAGCAATCTTGACAGATGAACGATGCACGGACCACCACAGTATATAAATCCGCCTGTGAGTGTTCATCACCCGTCGCTCTGGTATGTATGTGGTCCGTGTCTGACTAATTAGCTCAATCGAAGGCTTATCTCTTATCTCCATAACCCAATTTCTAACAACCGATCAACAGAATGTCTGGGCAATGCTTAAAGAAGTTAGTTAACTGAGCAACATTTCTTAAAGTTTAATATTTCACACATCATTTTTCCAAACTCGATCGAGAGTACGGACATGACAACGGCTTTGGTGGTAGTATTGTTTGTAGTTCCTGGTCTCGGATCACTGTTAGCTGGCTGTAGTCCCGACTTTGACGGATTGACGTTATTCCCCCTCCCCGACGAGCAGTTATGCTGTTCCGTCGTAGAAAATGATGAACAGCGTTGCATCAATTAGTCGCTTGTTTATTTTCTAAGTGTCTGTGTGGTCCTTCATCACAGTGTGATGAATGTATACTAACCAAATGAGGAGCGCTTAATACCGTACAACACTTCTATAATGTTTACAGTACCTTAAGATAATCAACGAAGTATTGATAAGTAGCCAGTACCAATCACAACTACGCATTTATTTTGACGACCCTTACATGGTAAAGTTATTCTATTCTGTCGAATAAACAGTCATCAGACTCCAGACAGTTTGTAGTGCTTCAACAAAATGAAGCATCACCTACGTTCTTCACTAAAAGTGTTTTGTTCCAGGAAGTACGGTATTACAAGTCGCTGGTACATGTCTCAGTACGTTGGACAAAAATGCGCAAGTTCAGTTTACCTTACTTTCAAAATTATAAACAAACAAACACACTCTTACTTCATTATGATGGCTTAACGTTAGGTTCAGAGATCAACTAGGCAGTCGGAATCAATTCATTACATCCATACCCATATTTGGGTTTCACACTGGTTTGTTGTTTTTATTTTGAAACGAACTGGACAGAATTAAGCATAATATTTCATCTGAAGTTTGTTGAGGTTCAACATCTAGAAGCTCAGATTTATATCTCAATTTTGATCCACCGTGCAGAATATTATCAAACTCAACGACTCGACACTTTATTCATACAAACTTTTAGACGACCAGAAATATATTTACTAACGGCTCATAGTAGGTGTTTGGGCAAAATACCGAAAATTAAGTCTCTCCAAGTGCAGCCAACTCTCTGTTAGGAACTACTTATCTATCACATTATCTTCTCCGTTTAGCGTTGGTTAAAACCAGGCCGATTTAACATCGTTTGAGTGAGTTACACTTGGGCACAGTACCTCATTACTTACGGGAAACGGACGTTGCAAATTCCAAAAAAAACGCGAAAACTGATGGCTTACATTTATACCCGTCGTTAGTTGTGTGTTTCAGTTTAAGATTAGCTTGAAAGTTCCTCATACGAATGCATTACGATACCCGACCCTAGTCCCTGATCTGGTCAGCTCCCAACCTGAACAAACCACACGCTAATGCCATCTTGACCTGCTGGATGGCCTGATAACCACCATCTATTCGTCCGTGAACAGACACACTAAACCACCCGTGTTCACCAACCAAGTATTCGTATGCAAACTGATTGACACGATTAATCATGCGTGTTAATCGCCCGTTCATTCACCGATTTCTCCCACGTTTGCCTAATCACACATCGGTCAATCGATCAAATTAGGTTTGAGTATAAGGGTGAAAAGTTGTTACGCCAGTAAAATTCGTTCAGCGTCCCATACTGCAAATTCTTAATTTAGGGGGAAACGTTCTCCGGGACATAAAACAACTTCATGAGTGTACACATTGCTTCACCAGATGTTGTAGGCGAATCTGACCAGTAGTGCACTTGTTCTGTTCGTTGTTATCAGTGACGTTTCTGGCCACCTTTTCGTTAATCTCAAGCCGATATCGGAACCAGAAGTTCAAATTCTTCTATCGCGGTAGAAATAAAACTGCCCGTTGCTTGCAGTGATGTCTATTTAACAACGACTAGCTTGTTCAAGGTTTAAAATTAACTTTGTAACGCGCCTGGGAGATAGCATTCCGCGCACATTGTGCAGCAAAATTAATCCAACCACCCTGCATCAGGAACGGGTTTCGGGCCAAATGAAGTGCTGGTTAGCTGCATTTAGACGAAGTTCAAACTGTTTACAGGACATCCGTACGAAAACAAAACTACTAAGTATTTTCAGAGTGTATGGCCTCTTGAATTGGTAAGTTTTGAGTAAAGTTAATTTTGTTCGAATAGAACCAAATGATATTCGTTTGAGGCAATGAGGTGTGTGTTAACTGTTATCAACATATTATCAGCCGTAAGACTGGAGACTTTTCTTGTCATTTAGCAGCTACAAGCAGTTAAACCTGAATCGAACTAAAGATTATGTGGGTCCCGATTTTATGATACTCACCTTCATTTGGTTGATTCAAATCCCATCATTGGGATACACTGAAAAATTCCCACTGTTAAGGAAGCAACAATGATTCGCACACGTTCCCACTTAGTCGAAGTCTCGTATAACTCCTGCAAATGTCTTAAGTAAAATTCTGTTTTTGTCCAACCTTATCAGTCCCATAAAAAATCGGTACGCAAATGCCTCAGTCCTAACTCGTTTTGTGGATAATTCTGATGAAGACGTTGACCATGGTAAAGGTAGGATTTCTTATTCTCATAATATTTACAAAACCCTGCTTTCTAACTAACGTTAGCTCAAAATCACCAAGTATTTTTGAAGTGATTAATGAACATCTAAGAAAGAATTTAACGTTCAGCCAATCATAGCATGATTTTCCCTTTAACGGGGATAGTTACGATCTATTTGTCAACCATATACTAATATGTACAGATCAACATATAATTATGCTGCATAGTTTATTAGCTGTGGTCCCCAGATCGACCAGTCCGGATGCTGTTGTCGTTTTCCAAACAGTTCAAAGGGTGTGCCATTGTGCGGGATACAAATGCGAAAAATGGGCGTTACGACCATGTGCTCCTCAAATTCACAGTATTCAATGGTTCTAGTGGGAACTCCTGGTGCCAGCAGGATGAAAAGTTTAGAATTCGGCTCATCACCAAGGCACATTTTTTCTGTTGGTCAGGTAACTACACAAGTTGTAAGGGTTATATTTAGGTCCGCAAATATACTTTGTCTGCTCGTGAGATAGGTGCATTCCCCACTGCTCACCAGTAGCCTTGTTGTTTCCCGAGATTAGCATGTCAACGGATCACTTGGGTCGACAGATGTTTTACTGCATCTAGCTTCTAGCCACGACTAAACTGTAGAGCCCGAAGGGCTGACTATCGTCCTTACCAGTGTGAAGGGTATTCTTACAAATGGATCATACTAACATACATGGTCTGCGTTCAACGGCAAGTTTCAGTTGTGCATAAGTAACTCTGACCTACGGATGTTCACTTCAGTCCGTGCACACCATGAAAGGTTCCATAACGAAAGGGGTTCACTGGAAAAACTTGAGATGAAGGACCGAATATCGTGCGGTTTGAACACGGAACACCGTATATCTGATAGGTTATAGTAGAACCAGTTGAACCTTTTAAGTTTTACACTGGCATCCTGAATTAAGTCAGGCCGAACAAACATCAATCAGCCTGATTTGGTAATCTAAAAAACCTATCGCTCTCAGTTTGTGAGTTCGCCGTATTTAACACAACGTCACTACAGACCCCTAATACAATTCATAGATTAATTTAACTACAAGTCTCTATCACTTTAGTGTTCCATTCAGGAAGATGTTTTTCCCATTAACTCAAACCCTGCTTCGGTGTACATAAAGTTGCTCAGTTCCAGCCCAGTATTCCATTAGTTGGCGTATTTTACAGCCTTAAGGTTGTCCAATACATATTGCACAATGGAATGGGTGATAAAGATTCGAGCTTCAACTTGTTAAACTGTTGCATCAGAATAATGACTTTCGGGTTGTTATGCCATTGCTATTTCGGACACATAATGCCCACCCTCAGCTTTCTTCTCTGAGTGAATTTCTTATAGGTTTCGCAAGATGCTACCGTGGTTGGAACAACCGAAATAGTTTTGTCCTCACGTTAACATAGCAGGTCGATCAGTTTGGTTGAGCGTTTCTGTATGTAATGCTGGTTGATTTCTTTTGTTCACTATTGACCCGTGTGTTATCCTTTAACAGTTGTAATTATTTGCGCACACAAGCTGTTTCCCATCAATCCAGTATGAGACTTTCCTTCGACCACTGAACAGTTTGAACAGAACAATCAGGAGTGACGGAGTTAATTGTTTCTACTGCTCACTTTTGGATAGTTTTGCAAGTGCCAGTCTGAGCTTCAAAACCAGCAGCTTACTTTTTATCCGAACAGTCAGTCAGGCTACTATGAATTAGCCATTCACCGAAATGCCCTCCTTGAAACTGACGTGACTATAGTTAAAACAAATCAAGTCATGACAGCCAAAATACAGTTTGCAGTTTTGCAAGTATTAATGCTGAGACAAAGCCTATCGACTGAGTAGCTGTTTTCTTCCAGTCAGCTGCGATGCAGGCAAACACAATTGTAATTTATCGCATAAATTGTTTACACCCCACCTCAGAATGTATACTCTACTCTTTCAGGTAAAGCGATTGAAGAATAAAATTCCAAAACTGTGGGCAACGGACCATGCCTACTGCTGTCTGCAGCTGCATATCATCAAGCAAAATTGCTGATGAGTTATAGGAATTATTAAGTAGATTCCCCATATATTTTAGACTAACTCCCTCAAAGTGAACATTCAATTCGGTGAGAGGTGGGACTTACATATTATGGGATACTGCATGCCCTTCCACCATTAAAAGCGCAACAACCGAGACAGAGCAAACTGTGTCAACGATTTGTCTGAATGCGAACTAGCATATACAAAACAATTGGTGACTAATCTTGCGTTGATTTAAAAAGAATTTAACGTTTGTTTATTTAACTTTCCGATCCACCTACATAACAGGAGATTGTAAAACATTGGTTAACTTATGAGGAGTCTCTTAAGTTCATTAACACCCACTGACCAATTGTACTGGTCATTCTGTTACATTTACGTTCAGTCGATATGGTCGAATTACTTCCAGTTCGAGGTGCTGACCACCAGCTTCGATGCACACTCATCAGATTTATTTCGAGAGTATCGATGAGTAGTCGGAGAGTTGGTTAATTTCAGTTTAAACGTCACTCACATTTGATCGGAGCCTTCGCATTCAGGTAGACAATCCAGCCGGTCTCTTCTCGAATAGAAGTACTGGACACGAGTTTCTTTCTCATTAGAGCTCATCATTAGTGCATATCTATGCCACAGTCTGTCTCGGAAGGCATAATCGCGGGGCTATCGATTAAAGCTAACAGGGCAGTCACTGTGTCCCCTCACGGGACGACCGGATAACCTGATCGCTACTCACAAACGAAAGTGGTTGTGTTCAGATATGATAATTTGTTTGGAGCTCGTGAATTATTCTGAGACTACATTTGACTCACTGGAGTCGCACTTCAGTGCTTTTATTTTATTTCGTTCAACAAGCTTAAGTTGGCTGCTTGCCCTCGCACGCCGTGCACAGTTTTATCTGATTGATATTCCGTAATCTGTATTCTTGTAGGATGTTTCAGTCTGTAGTGAATTTTGATTCAACAAACCCATTCGGTTCGACATACGCATTCTTCTTGATAACTGACAGATGTATTAAATGTGAATGATATCTGCAGCGTCTTGCGTGCAAGCACACAGGCCTACTTCCGACCAGTAAATGGAATAAATGTATTTACTTTAGAGGACTGTGTCTAGGTCAAGACAACATTGAATTCAGTCCAGGTGCAGAGGCTTATTCATCATTGCCGAATCGGGATCTTAGACTACACTGTCCGCATATGTTTGAAGTGACTGTGCTCGAATGTGGGTCCGGTGACCTTGTCCGGAGGTCCTAAAATTGTGCATAAACAGCACACCACATGTGTGACTTCAGCGCAAAAGGCCTATTTGTTCGAGTGAAGGAAGCCGCCACGCGTTGGTCCGTTTGTTGAGCCCACTATTGGACAACGATTGCAACCACTAACACCTAAAGCCGACCCCTAAACATGAAGCCGCTGTGCCCCCTCGGCCCGACCTACAATGTAAGCGCTTGATGCAGCGGAAATGTTTGTTTTGTAAGACAAAACATCAGTCTGTTTACCGAACCAACTGCTCACAGACACATGTGCACACATCACACACACGCACAAACGAACACAAACAAATCGTCGGTGGCTGTTGAGACATCATACCTGTCCGATAATGTGATATCAATATATGTGTACACAACCCTCTTGCTCATATCAACCCCCACGTACACACACAAACACCTATGCCTGGTGAAATATTGGAACGTACATCTGTCATTGGTTCACAAATCCGTGTAATCGTATTTTACTGTATTGTGCAAAGTAACAGTTAGCACAAGATCAGTATACACGGATGCAAAGAAAGTTACATACGCAATGTCAATATCAGTAATTGTGTAGCGCAGGTAATGAGAGCAATGACAGGCTTGACAATCATATCAATGGCAGGAGCAGATATATGATTGAATAGATGTTTTGGTAACTTTCTTTTGCATTACAGAGATTGATCAATTGTCCTTTTATCCAACATGAAAAATTTTATTATAGCATATTGACGCGAAGTGTTTCCCATCTGGTATAGCTCTAAGCACGTGACTTTATTGTGTTCGATGCTGAGGTCACGTGGACGGCAATGATGTCAGTGTGCAATCGTACAGTGTAAAGGTTCGAGCTCGTTATCATGCGTGTTTTTCCCAAATTTGAATAACCTAACAAACGTATGATTGAATAAATATTATAGTATATTGTATTCCATTGTGTTAAGGAAAGGCTTGTGATGTAAAGGCTTAAACACGCTTAACGAACTTAATGATTGGGTATGTATTGGGCTTTAATTTGTGGTTCATAAACTTACAATAACGTGAAAACCAGTAAAAGTGAAAACAGTTTGAAATGCGCAACGTAGATTTTTTTTTGCATGTCACTGAAACTATAGCTTTTGCGATCAGTAGTGACCCAACTGATCCTCTTGAAACCGAATGTCTCAATGGGACACGGTTGGAAGATTCGTTCTGAGATAAATCACTGCCAGAGACCGCAGTTGAGTGTGCAATAACTCAACATCTTCGACTAGCCTTCGGGATTTTTAACCGAGGGGACCTCGTAATACAGGCACACATCTAGCAAGTCCAAATTATAACTACTTTCCTTTCATCAGACAGGGTTCACCTACAAAACCTAACTAGTCAAATGGCTTTGGCTTAGTAAGGTATCTCACATTCTTGCTCAAGACTTGAACCGATAAGTTATTACTTGGTGATAGTTGTGATTTTCACTGGACAATGCATAATAATTACGGAATGCTAGTAACCCTTCCCTGAGTGATGGCTGAATATAAAACTTTAATTGTCTGATCACTCTGCTTTCTTCCATTGCTAAGGTAAGGTAACATGGCTATGACTGATGGAAGTGAGAAAGGGGCCAAGGAATGATGCTTGATGTCTCTTCTCAAAGTGGTACAGTCTTGGATAACTCGAAAATTCTCTTCGAACAGTGCAACCGATCCTTACGAAATATAATCACTTGGCCAAATTTTCTAAATTGTTTTACTGTGGCTAGAATTAAAGTAAGCATTTGTAAATAAGTAGTATCAGGGAAAACAGTTCACATCATTGCAAATGGTCTAGCCCACACATACAGAGAAAACGGCATCTGATTGACACTCTTTTCGTCTATCGTTTTGACCCGATCGATTGATTTGTGGTGCATGACGTTCGCATCTGATTACTCACAGTCCCAATGAGATCGCGAACTCTTTTATGATCTGAAAGCTGAGAAACATAGATTAGGTAACAGAACATGAGCAACACCGAAACTGTGTCATCGTACTTCCGGCGCAAACTCAAGCATTACTTGGAAGGACAAATGTTCAGCACAGACGAGGGTACATGGTTAGACTGAAGTAACGTCAAGGCTGACACCGCTTTTCATCTTCTGGTGAACTCCGTGAGAGTATTTGAGCAGTTTATTGTTGTGAGCTGAACAGAAAACAGTCAGGATAGCACATTTTACTGAAGTTTGGTAGTTCCGAACCTTGCTCCGCAATCATTATGCATTCAGCTCATTAGTAGGAGATAGGGAAAATCTTGAGCCCAGCCGTGAATCTTATAATAGTGATTGAAAATATGGGCTGCTTAAAACCCAACGGGTTTCAAAATGCATTTCCAGCATTTTTCAGACGTGTTGTTTACTCAGTACACAAATACGCCATCGTCGTGGCTGTACCTTCTTATGTCATTTATCTCTGAACATTCGTACATGTTATTGATGATTACGCTACTTTACAGTGCATATTACGCACACATGATAGCAGCTGTTGCATTCAGCTAGACTTTACAATCAGCCTCGTGATAATTTGATGTGAGGTTCATGATGTCTTGATTAACATGTTGCTTCTTGAGAGCGTGATTTGAGTTCAGCTCTCGGCTGAGGTAAGGATACACACTACTGATGAACTCGGAAAAGATCAGATCTCCAGTCTAGTGTTTCTTTTCGAAAGATGCTGATTGAAAGTCTGTGGTAGTGGGAAAGCTGCGATCAACCATGAGTAAAATTCAGCTGAGATCAACATAAACCTTTGTCTGATCAGCAACCAACCTGTACACTCGTTAATAATAGCTGAACCACAATTCTACTCTAGAAGGCTGCACCTAAAGCTTTAGAATATTTCATACTATGCACCACTTTATTATGAATCATTCTAGTATCTATTGGTTGGAATGCTGTTGGCACCGATTGATCATACATAAGTTCACAACAACTTATGAACAATCGGTAGGTTGTTGATAAATGGATTGAGAATAACACAACGCTATGAGCGAGTTGTAATACTCTACGTTTCAACCAACTCGGGAGGCCTTCCTCAGGAGTGTTGTAATCAAAATCACTTCTAACGCCAAAGGCCTTTCATATCATTCTGTTATCTATATTATTCTACACGGCGACAGACTCTCGCTTGTGGGGTAATTATAAAATCTCGGCGCCTGGTTATCAGCAAGCCTCACGGACAATGAGGTTAGCTTTCAGTCTATGAAATCTATACAGCTTACCAATATTTCTTTCGTAACTGTGGAGTGAGGCTTTGTGTACAGAATCATTTGAACTTGATTACGTGTAGTGATGACATAGTTGAGGCTGTGGCTGTGATTATCAAACTGTTTCCGTAAATGCGGCCCATTACGACGGCTCACTGCCGTGGTCCTGTGAGTGATATACCGGAAATGCTAGAATTTGCCCTTAGACAATCTACGGACAGATACCTCATCGTAGAGGATTTCAACATCCAAGATATTTGTCGGCCGTCATGGACACTCTTTATTCCTGAGAACAGCTTTGCTAATAAACTCAGTGATTGCAGTCTTCGCTCGTTTTGAAGCAGTTTTTATAAGCTGGCTTATTTCATGGTTAACTGAACACAGTCTGTGTTGAATATGACACGAATTGGAACAACTTCGCGCGTGACGCAAAGCACTGAGAACTGTTAGAGCCTATTGATTACACTGTCCTCAATCTTCGGCAGTCGTTGACTAACGACTAGTGCCTTAGCTAAAATTGGGGGTCTCAATATAAAGAAAACTGTCTTTGAGTCAGTGAGGTCCACTGCACTGCGATCATTGTTTTGAATCTCTAAACATGATACAACTGATTTAGCCTGGAGAAAACTGGGAAGTTTTTCAATTCAGTCCCAGAATCTCACATTTACATGATGAGAAGCAAAGCTACCTCCTGATCCATCCCCTGAATAGATTGGGAGGAAAAGAGTATAATTCAGTGAAGAGCTAAGGCGTTGAGAACCTACATCATCGTCTATTCTGATCGGATTTATTTAAAGATATTAAAAGTCTGGGAAAACAAATGGACGGGTTCTGCGGCCTGCCTGATTGCGGCATGAGAAAGAGCCCTCTTGGTTGATTTTTGCCACTCACCGGATGTTCAGACCGTATACACAACTGAACAAAAACGTTGTCAGTGTCAAATTTGCCCCAACATGGGCCGATTTTTATTCTGGTATACCAATACCGAAGTGGTCCACATCTCGTGGACAGTGGAATAGAGGAATGAAAGTTACGTGTATAGGTAAATCGGAAATGATGGATTGATGAATAAATGGCACTCACTCTTGATCAGGTGGACGATCGGCAGTGAAACTGGCGACCCAGAATTGATGTTAGCTGTCGCATTCTCATAGAATTTGCAGCCAGTCTCTTTCGAAAAGAAGCACTCGACTCGAGTTTCGCTCTCATTAGATCATTACTCACAAGCGAAAGTGGTTGAGCGTTCACATATGATAATTCGGTCGTGCCTAATGTGAGGTCAATGGCGCAGTGGTAAACATGGTTGCCTCATGAAAGCGTGGCCGGAGTTCTAGTCCCGGCAGTGGCAAGGATATGCACTACTGACGAGCTCTAATGAGAGCGAAACTCGAGTCTAGTGCTTCTTTTCGAAAGGGGCCGACTGGAAAGTCTATGGGAATGCGACAGCTGCGATCAATTGTGGGTGATGTTCAATCTATATGAAAACAAAATCCCCTACTACTCATCAGTAAACAAGTTTTTAATTTAGGTCAACTGTGCAGTGAGCTTAAGCTCATAGGCTTGTGTAGCAGACATGTCAACGCTTTATGCTTCCCTGAGACTTAGTTTATTATCACTTATGTGTATGAGGAGTGTAGCATTGTTCACAGCAATCCTTACAGAGTAGGTCAATATAGGGAACAAGGGGAAAAGGTTAAAATTAATTAAAACTTGTGGCTAGGTCGATTCATCTGCAGAAACTAATCAGGAAAATATTACTAAATCGAAACTGATAGACGGTGTGCCTCCAATGGTTGGCTTATAGTGCGAATGGTTTGAGTGGTCCATTATAACCTACCGGTTGACATATTTTCATATTTAGTAAAGCAACCCCAGTATCCATCCTTATCTCGTTCAGCCATAATGCAAGAATGCGGTCACCCGCACTTAGCCTGCCCTTAGTAGAACAGTTCTGTTGGCACAGCAGCCAGCAGACCCTTTACGTAACTCACATGAGGTGGCTTGCTTCGCCTGAGTCAGAATGAACTGGTAACAGTTTGCAACCTATCCCGGACATTATTCACCCAGGCTTGGAGACCGCAGTCGAACTTTTACCTTGGAAGTATCTAGCCCTGCTTTCGTCTGTCACCGTCGTCATCGACCTGTTGCCGAGTTGCTTATCACTCGATTACCGTAGGCAACGATTACCCGACTTATCCGGCCGTTTGGGTGACGACGAAAATTGAAGCCTTTACCAAACTGAATGGGTCGCTGATGTACCAACTGACAGAAGACAGGTTTGACATAGGTGTCCTCGTACGTTCTGTGCCGTATCCGCACATCCACGCCCTCATGGCTCATCGAGTACGTGTTAGTCTGTACCCTCACCAACCAGGCAACTGCGTCAAGTTGAGCTAGCTTCATTTACGTTCTGCATCCGGCGGACTAGTGTTCTTTCACTCCTTACGAGCCGAACAATCCCTGTGTCTGTCACCCCACTCATGCGTACGTAAGTTGTGCGACCCCATTCGCCGCTAAAACCCGGGGAACTCTCTGTAACATTTTAAATTTGTGCCGAGACATACGAAAGTGTTATCGGGACATCTGAAACTGGAAAATGTTTCTTCTGATTAACGAAGATAGAAAGTTTTTAATAAGTGTTACTCCGGCACCTCAACCATACTGACCGTTAGATTGTCTGAACACCCAGGTGAGAAGCAAACAGAGGGTTGATCAACACGACATAACCTACTAAGTTCAGCACAGCTGGGTCTGCGTGGTGTGCTAAAGGAAATCTCACTCAGTCCCAGCTGTGCTGAACTTAGTAGGTTATGTCGTGTTGATCAACCCTCTGTTTGGTACTTATATACTTATCTTGAACTGGCAATTAAAAGAGCTTCTATGTCAAAACTAACCAATCACAGCTAGAATGCACCCGGCAAGCACATGTGTATAATTGTCCGGCTGATACGAGCGGCAAAAATACGTGGTCTCCAGATACAAGCAGAAATGAACGGCTGTTCTTATTCCAATATTGTTAGGAGATACGATCGCCTTTGTGTATTAGGATGAATCAACTGAACCACGTGAGACTTCGGAACATCTGTCAGTCGAATTCTTCTATACCGTCTCGAACACGGAGTTCGGTTGTGTGACCGATGTGATAGCAATTCGTTTTCAACGACCCAGCATCTGCGGAGCGCCTATTGAGTGATCTTCAGACCTCAAACACAGAAAACACTTCCATTCTCCAAGATACTACCAACAGCATACATGGACTTAATGTGTGCGAACACAGTGGTCGGAGTAACAAACATACGGAGGTTGTTTCTTGCGTGCACCTACTAGTGTACACTTTCTACATGAAACAATTTTATTGCTTCATAAATTCAGACATTTGAAGAAACATCGATGGTGTTGAACGTTTGGAGCAGTTTTCTTTACTTTTAATCTAGCAGGTCAACTATGCGGATCCACACAAGTTGTTTGTTGCCGAAACTGGTCCACTGCCTTGTTCACTTAATTTTGTTGTCACTGGATAGTAAATGCCAGGCCAGTTCTTTTTTTCATCCTCGATTACGACCATTCTTCCGCTTAGGTCAATATGACGATGTGGTTTTCTCTGCCACAGTAGAGAGACGTTCAAATATATTCCATGTTCTTGATAGGCGATTACTTTGCTAGTTGGTCTTAATTCGTATAATGAAATTGTCAAACACCTTCAATATCACTCAGATTCTGATATCCTTTGCGGTGCAGTTCTTTCACCGTTTTTCGTTTCGATTTCTGTGAGATCCATGTCAGTCAAGAATTATTAGCTTCTGTCAAAGTATGTAGATCCTGCCTTTAGAGGTTAACATTCAGATATAGCTTTCTTGTTCACTCGGCAGTAGGAGCTTGTTGGATTAAATAGTTTGATCTAATGCAACATGCTCAAGTTATACTATCTCCAAATACTTTCATATTTTATTCTTCCACCGTGGGATGCCCCAAGAACAGATTGCCCTTAACTAAAGGTCGCAAACCACACTGCTTCAAATTTTA
>LOND01002148.1:0-16433 GCA_014220965.1 Paragonimus kellicotti | reverse complement strand
CATGAAAATTTTTCATGACAAGTGACAGCAGAACATTGTCCCTCATGCAAATGCTCAAGAGAGTACAGTGGAATCGCACCTTTGCTCGCCGTGTACGCATTCCTGATGAGAGACAACAACCACGAAACCGGGAATATGTTTCCGACGAATTTGGACCATTAAGCACGTAATACTTATGATACCATACCCCACAAAATTATGGTGTCCTCTTGGAGCTTGAGGCGGACTGATTCGGTTGGTGCTCATAACATCAACGTTGAGCTGCGGACTCCAATGAGCCCGAAATAAACAATACAATTAGCTCGCAAATCAGTGAGTATCTATAAGGCTTAGGAGATTGATGGTAAATAATTTTTTTTAACATAAACCATCCTTTCATCTGATTGTTTTGCACGCTAAAGAACATCACGGGCAGTTCAAACTTGGCAGTAAACTGTATGATGTCATTAGTATGTCATTAGGATGTCATTAGTACCTTGCTTGATAGTTCGCTAACTTAAAAGGACATGCACCGATTCCTCTTGGAGAAAAATGAAATCAAGCGCTCGATTAAATAAACCATTATATTGTAGGACATGTGTTGCATTTCAAATGAACGAAGCTGTACAATGTGACCTGTTTTACTGGTACACTTTTGCGGAACATAGGTAGACTTGTTCAAAAACAAGACTGGAAGAGCATAACCGAAGCGCACACCATGGTTTCGTTCAATACTTGCCCGGTACTGGTACCATACTCCGAAGATAGCTTGCCTACGTTTTCTTCGTCTCTTTTGTGTTTATTCTCTCATCTGTTGTTGTCAAGCAGGTTACGTTGGGAGAACCACAAGGCGGCTATCGGAAAGGATTCGTGAACACCTCCCGAAATGGCTTCGCAACGGTTCGAGAAAGCCCATTTCCAGTGCAATCGGTTCCCACTTAATTGACACTGGTCATCAAATTGAGCCAGATGAAGCCTTCCGAATCATCTACAAGATTCGTCAAACCCACTCCAGAGCAGTCAGATTGCGACTGTTATCAACGGCCGAGGCTATTGCCATCAGACTCTACAACCCCTGTCTGTGTGCCCAAAAACAGTTCGTGCAAACCCTACATCTCCCTTGGCCAACTATTCCACAGCCACTTGAAACCCAAGCAGGCGTGAACCACTTGACACCGACGAATGCATGTCTCACGGCAGGCACGAGTGATAATGTCACACATTCACCAACACTCCCACCCCTTTCCAATAGACTGTGATCCGCTCCATGTCTATGATTTTAATGACCTATTTGACTTGCTCTAATTTTTTTCATATATAATTCGCATTTACCTTATGTAATTGTAAAAGCCTGATGAGAATTACCGAAAACAGCTGTTCGCAAAATTGACTTCTTATGAATTCTACGGGAATCTGGAAACGATAATCGCATCGATTGGACTGAACCTTAGTTTAAGAGTAATGTTTTGTCTGGTCTCCCAACGAGCAAGTCAAATTGCGAGCTAAAAGTTTTCTAATTTTCAGTGACTTTTAAACAACACTTGTTATTAGCACTCAGAATATTACAAGACTCAGACAATCTGAGTGCCACTGAGTTTTTGTATAAAACGGCTTGCTTTTCCGCACGGTCAGTGAGATATTGGCAAGAAGGTTGTCGCAAAAAGTCCCATATCAATTAAACTTCCCGTCTTGACGCCCATATGCACTGCTGACGGTTCCTAATATGAGCGTGATATGGATCCAGTGCTTCTTTCTCAGCGATGCTGGATGTTAGAACAGCCATCAACTGCGAGTGGTGTTGTGTTAACACAGGATAGTCTTCGACACAAAATTTGGTAGTAATCAGTGAAACATCAGTTGTGTGCCTTCCTTCTCTTAAGTACAATTATTTTGAATACGCCAAAGATAATCTATCCGCTTTAACACAACGTTTCCAAAGAAATGCCCACAAAAACCATTCTGCCTACTTGAGCATGTATCCCACTTAGTGGAAAGTCATAGTAAATGAACCGAAAATGTAGCGTGACACGCTTCCACAGATCTCAGTGCACCATTATTTTCCATTGCCTACATGCGTGTGAAACCTAATTCAACAATGCTCCACTGAAGCCAGCTGTGAGTTTCCCACGTTCTACATAAAAGGCCTGTGATAGCTGCCAATGAAATCTCATCAACTAGTCAGTGTGACAGATTGCAATGTGTGGGTGTGTGAGTGAATACATAGAAAAACGGGCGTTGCCACCTGGTTAGCACTTGTTCCCATACCCAAAATATAATGCACTCACGTGAGCTTACAGATCACAATCAAGATTGCTCTAACACAGTCGATAACTTCGAGCTGAAATAGTAGCGTGAGCACGCACTTGAGATATTCTGTGCGAAATATTAGCAAATGATTGAACCTACACTTTATAATATCATGTCACAAATCACAAATGCATTAATGAATAATATAATGGTACAAACTACCATGCGACCTCAACTTGGACACTCGTGTCCACCGAAGGCGTGTCACTTACATGAAAACGAAAAAGTTCCTGAATAAAAAGAATCAAATTACAGACGGGACTAGATCATTCATGGTACTCAGAACCGCATACAGGTATATTATTTTTTAATGCAGTTGTCCCTGAACACCCGTACTTCCGGATAAATAGCCATCGGAGTGATTTCTAGAACTCAGTCTCCATAGATTATGCATGCATTCTCGTGGATAAAACAAACGGCACGTACAGCTGGAAATCAATCTAAGGGCCAAAAACTAACGTACAAAAAAGAACTGATCGGACGGTCGAACCTCCGTAATTTTTCGTAGGCTCATTTGCTTCCTCGTTGTCGGTTAAATCAATTGATCGACTTTCACATGAACCCCCCCCATGTTTGTCACCGTTTCTTCCGATTAGACACCAACTTTTGAGTACGAGTGAGAGTTGAACAGGGCTGGTAAACGCATTCCGTGTCCAATGATCTTGCAATATGAGATATTTTTTCCCGTGATACAACGAAAATCCTTGAACTTGGTTTCGTCAATTGATCATGAACTGGAGATCTTAGAACATGTGATCACTGTTGACAGACTGTATTAAGTATAAAGTAGTGTAAAGTACTTTAATTGAGATTTACGGCACGTTCTAGAACGTCTAGCTTCTTTGCTCAGTTGACTGCATAGCAGCTTATGCATGAAATGAATGAGCATAGATTTGCAATCTAGGTATATCTATGGTATTGCCGACCATCTTGCTACTAAATTTTCATACGTATAATCCCCCATCTAGTTTTCATCGTGAAAATCGTGAGTTGCGATTTGGCCATCCATATTCCGGATAAACGATGAACTGTGGTCATTGTCGATAACGTGCTGAGCTCGAGTGAATATATTTCAGTGGAGTGAACTTCTCTTTGACTGAAACGATGGATGCTAATAACTGCAGTCTATTTCGTCAAAAAATGTAAAGCACCCCTGCCGCTGATGCCTGACCAATAAGGCTTCGTGATGTTTTAGAATGTATGGAATATGAGCAGTTCCCGTGGCTCTGAACAGCAATGCGTTACTGACTTTGGCTGCTGGTCGATGGGTATCCGATTTGGGTTTGTCCTATCGGAAATCTAAGCACAACATTACGTCTTCGCTGAGATTCACTCAGTATAGGGTGTACTGACGTACGTAAGCAAACTTGCGGTATACTTTTTAGCTCTGTTCTATGGAGATGAACAGTTCTCAGGCTAAATGCAAATTAAAGATGCAGCAGTATTTCTCAGCATTAATAGTACATATCAGTATGACGTTGAGTGGCTCGTTAGCTGCTTTATCCACAATATTGTTTTTACATGGCTGGTTAACGTAAATTAACTGTGGTCATTACTGTAAACGAAATATGTCATGAAGTTACTTGACTTTGACGAAAGGTTCTGATAAACTGTTCACACAAGGCTTCCCGTGTGATACTGCTTCCACTGGTGATGTTGTGTCAACCGAACTCATTAGTTGAGCCACGTAAATTAGTTTACAAACTGGTAGCCTACGACATGCGATAGGAGCAAAACTCATGAAGGCATTACTTCTCATATTTGTTGGTTTTCGGAATATGCAAAGTTAACCGAATTTATCTGAATAGCATTCAGTCGGTGCATGCACAAATTGTAAACGATTTTCCTGTCCGGAATCGCAAGGTAATGAGAGACTTGGACCAATAGGCATTCGACGGTTGGTGTTTTTTATTTCATTACGTCTCTTGACCAGTCGTGTGGACTTGTTTCCTACTGATGTTGTCTGGGAGAGCTAATGATGTTCCATCAGGGTGCACGAAAATTAGTGAGGACAAAATGCCTTGCTTCTCAAGTGGACAATTCCCAGCTAATTCACCAGTGTCCGTATTGCATCATAGGTTCATAGGTTTTTGTAAGAGGGCAGAGACTTTTGCTTGTGCTTTTCTGTTTCTGTGCTGGTCAGTGGAAATTGTGCTGGATGACTTATTGGTATGAAGAAAAAGTGAACAGAACTAAACGGAAGATAACGTCAATGAAGCTGCGGGCTGCAATCATTTCGACAACGAACAACAGAACAACAGTCGAAAGGGGCCGACTGGAAAGTCTATGGGAATGCGACAGCTGCGATCAATTGTGGGTGATGTTCAACTTGAAATTAACCAAATCCCCTACTACTCATCAGTAACGAACAAAGAAACTCATCGAAACAACATTCAGTCAGATATACGCAGTTAATAACTTGTGAAACTGAGTTAGGTAGCGGTTAGGAAACTTGCAGTAGCTTTTTGTTTCCCGTATGTGCAAACTGAGTAACACATTAAAACTCTCAACGATTACAACTGTGACCACAGAATTGGAGCAATGCGTCCCAATGTGAACAAACCGTAAACGTGATGCAGTTCTGTCTACAAAGTGATCTATCTGTTCCAATACCCAGTTTTAGTTAGTGATCTCTTAAGAGTTCTCCCTTAATTAGTGGGAGGGGATGTGATAGAGGATGACCCGGGTTATGAAGTATTGTGTAGATAAGAATTCGGTTTTCTCCGAGGTGTCTGTATTTTATTAAGAATTGGCTTAAGTATGTCAGTTTTTCCGGGTAGGGTTTTTCTGAGTCCAATAATTTAACTGGTGGCCCATCTCTGAACACTTTCCATGGGTGCTAAATCTTTCTTAACATAAGGACGGCGGGCTTATATGTTCGCTTGCATGTGTGGGCGAATTATAGAGGCGAACGCATTGGGAAACATTTCATAGTAAAAGGCTCCACACATGTTTCCTAGGGGGTTGGGTTTTTTTACGTTTTTAGCCATGGCAGCACATATTGTAGACAAACCTTAAAATGTCTGTCATTATGGTCCCTAGGTCTGTTTCGCATTTTGACACTAGCAGTTTTGTGCTATCGGCTTAAGGTAACATCAGCGATTTAACTGTACTGGGTAGTCCAAGAAAGAAAAAAATGACAAGGTTTCTAGGATTGGTCCTTGTAGAACGCCGCTGTTGCCTGGGAACCACTCTGATTGCTGTCCATTCAACTTGAGATTAAACCAACGTTCAGTCAGACAATCCCTTAGCCAGATGAGTGTGCACACATCAAGTCCATAGCTATTCAGTTTCCGTAGCAACACGGAATAATCAACCGTGTGAAAGGATTTGGAAAAGCCAAGATAAACAACTTCTACTGCCGACCGTGTGTCTGTAGCCTTCGTCCAAACATCACGAGCCGTCAGTAGTTTGGTGGTTATTTTCCCCTTAATGATGAGTTGAAGGTCTTCAACCTTGATCAGGAGAGAGTTGTCGAATGGGCTTACCACTGCTTTAAAAGCTCCTGATAGCAGTGCAACTGATCGATAGGTTGCTGGGTCGCCTGTACACTCACCTTTTATGATAAGTGTAACTGTGATTTGTTTCCATGTTTTCAGCAAACGGCCGGTTGATAAGGAGCGATTGAAAAGTAATGTAAGCATAATCCTTGATCGTTCTGACGGCCAATCATAATTCAAACGTCCTGGTGTGCACCGAATATTAATTGATGGACCATCAGCAAACAGTCTTATGCACTCAAAGCAATCAATTGTCATTATTAGCTTGTTGTTTGTTCAATTGTGGGTGTAAATCAATATCCTGATCGATCAGTACTTCAGGCATTCCACTAATAACTTGCCGTCTTTTATTCATGGCACACGCGTCTCGTGCAATGAGGGCGTGTGAAGTTAAGTTATAATTGATCTCGTGTATTCTAGCTATCGCATATGAAGATACTCAGGGTTTCAACTCAGTAATGTTGGCGAACTCATGTGTTACTCTAAAACAGCTGTAGATTGTTTAGGAATGTTCATATATTTGCTAGTAGGCTTTTAGAAGACGTCGTATGAACAGATCAGTAATTCGTCTCCGATAAGTGATCCCAGAACTCCCGGCTTTGCCTCAAAAGCTTGATGTATACGTAATTTTAAGCCGTTTCTGATGCTGTCACATCCGTTGAAAAACCGACACTTTTCATTGTTATACTTGAAAGTTCATGTGAACGGTGCATTTTAAAGCTTTATTTTGACGTCATTTAGTTATGAAGAATGAAGCTTCGTGAATTCTGCCAATGGTAAACTCACGTGGTTTTATGTGTGTAGTAATGCGATTGCCCTTAGTTCAGACTAACGAAAGACCAGTTCTACAGAATCGCAGACGGTGTTAGTATGGGCATCTTGTATCTCAGGTTGCGTATCAATTAAATTACAACAGCAGTGACATTTGCATAAGAAGAGCAGATCGGAGTATAGGCCAGTGAGTATCTGATCACATGCTGCTATAGTTGAAGGAAATGCTGACACAACCATTTCAAGTAAGTAAACTTGGTGCACGAGATCATCTGTTTCCGAATGCTCAACACCTCAGGAAAACAAGCCACTGAGGTAGCCAGTATGGCTTACTCAAAATGATGTGGTGCGTTTGGGATCCAAAACTGACGGTCATAAGGGAGGTGCTACATAACGGAACTCAACAGAGAGGTTTCATACACAGAGTTACTTAATTCAACCAGTCAGTTTGCCATGGTCTCGATTACATGACATTTGTGACAAGTCATCCTCTTTATCAAAGACAACAATATGATAGGGGTTCTCATTGATGCTTAATTGCAGTAGCTTGTACGTGCTGCTCAACTCGTGTTAACCAAAATACTCTACTAGTTAAGAGTAGCCAAACTATTATTAAACAAGCTCAATGGCTTTTGTGATTTCAACCTTAAGAGGTCGTGGTGATGAAGTCATAGACTGAAGTTCGCAGGACAGTGTATGTCTTCTTTTGTGACGGTCGGTTAATCGGATCACTAATTAAAAGCGAAAGTGGATGAGCTATCCAACGACGATAAATCTGTCGTGCCTCATGTTAGCTTAATGGTGAAGTGGCTAACACTGTTACGTCAAGAAAACGTGACCTGCGTTTAAATCACAGTCATGACAAGGCTATGTTTTCATATAGATTGAACATCACCCACAATTGATCGCAGCTGTCGCATTCCCATAGACTTTCCAGTCGGCCCTTTCGAAAGAAGCACTAGACTCGAGTTTCGCTCTCATTTGAGCTCGTCAGTAGTGCATATCCTTGCCACTGCCGGGACTAGAACTCCGGCCATGCTTTTCATGAGGCAACCGTGTTTACCACTGCGCCATTGACCTCACATTAGGCACGACCGAATTATCATATGTGAACGCTCAACCACTTTCGCTTGTGAGTAATGATCAGGTTGCCCGATCGTCTCGAGAGGAGACACAGTTACTGTCTGTTAACTCCAATCGATAACCCCGCGATTAGGACTTCCTAGGCAGGTCGAAATCTCCGATCTCATTAAACCTGCTAGGCGATATTTTAGATTACTGATGAGTAGTCGGGGATTTGGTTAATTTCAAGTTGAACATCACCCACAATTGATCGCAGCTGTCGCATTCCCATAGACTTTCCAGTCGGCCCCTTTCGAAAAGAAGCACTAGACTCGAGTTTCGCTCTCATTAGAGCTCGTCAGTAGTGCATATCCTTGCCACTGCCGGGACTAGAACTCCGGCCTTGCTTTTCATGAGGCAACCGTGTTTACCACTGCGCCATTGACCTCACATTAGGCACGACCGAATTATCATATGTGAACGCTCAACCACTTTCGCTTGTGAGTAATGATCAACATTACCAGCATTAACAGCATTGCGAACATTAACAGCATTACGAGCATTAAAGGCCGTGTATAGTGTGTGCTTAAGAAAGGTGACAGGTAAGAGCCTGCCGGACTATGATAGTTGCGACCAGATAGTAGAGTTGTTCAGTTTGTGTACCTGATATGCATCTACACATTATTTTGTCACCAGCTGGCGGATGCGTCAAATCCACATGTTTATTTGCGATCTAACCCACACAGTGTGGGGAACAAAAATTCCAAACGCGTAATGCTTCCGACATTTATTGTGACATCTCGAAGGAACCGTAGGACATCATTAAAGTACCGATTCAACGAATCACGGAGAGCAACGAAAAACAAAAAGAATCGTCATTTCGACAACCGACTGTTAGTGACAGAAGACAATCCGTGAAAGACAACATCAGCAAAGACAGCGCGGTTGGGCAGGCATAAGTAATGGTTAAATGGGAACCTCGTGAAATGTTCAGCGGAAGTCCTGGTTAGAAATACAGAAGTATGATCTGCGGTATGTACCTGATAATTTGACTATTAAGATCCTTCTTTACGAAACGGTCTGCTTAGAGAGAATCCGGCCTTCTTAGCAAACGAGAAAAGAACTTTCATTTAGCACGAATGGAATAAAGTTATCAGAAAAATGAGGTTACCTCATGAAAGCATGGCCGGAGTTCTAGTCCCGGCAGTGGCAAGGATATGCACTACTGACGAGCTCTAATGAGAGCGAAACTCGAGTCTAGTGCTTCTTTCGAAAGGGGCCGACTGGAAAGTCTATGGGAATGCGACAGCTGCGATCAATTGTGGGTGATGTTCAACTTGAAATTAACCAAATCCCCGACTACTCATCAGTAACCCGAATTTTGTTGGATGCTGTTGAGAATTCAGTGGTTACCCACTGATTGTAATCATAGCTCCACACCGATTGCTAGAAACCTCATGCTAATAGGTCATCAGAACCCGAAGCTACTGGCCTTTCAGCGAAGCCATGTTGATCAGAACTCACCAGCCGGCGCTATGTGCACAAAAGTGGTTGAAGCAACCCATAGGGTTGCCGTGGTTGGTGTGACTGTATGCGTGTCCATACCCTGTCTATCTCTATTTGTGTGTCATATATAACTCGCATGTTTTACGTTTGCGACTGATGAGAGTAAACGAAATGTTAACATATCGCAACATGTCTTCTTTCTGCACCGATGGAGAAAGGTACAAATGTAACCACAGAAGTTCTCATCTGTAAGCACGTATACAGAAAATTGGTAAAGATATGCTTTTTGGCAACTTAACCTGCCCACGTGCACCTCAAGACGAAAGAATGAGACCTATTATTTCAATGGTTATCAGCTAGCTCTACTTTCGACGTTTCGGACGACCCCCATGAGTTCATCAGAAGTAAAGATGTTTTGGCGAACAGTCTGTTTTCGGTTATTCATCATCGGGCCAATTACATAACATTTTATATCATGGTTGTCAAGCGAGCAAAATCAGGAGCAATTAGTCACATGATTACGTCAAACAATTCTAAATTGACCTCTGGAGATGTCAGTTCAGCAACGGGGAATCATGGCAACCGAAGGGCCTGGTCAGTATGAAGGTCATGCAGCCGATCGCTTCCGCAGTGGACAGAATACGAAATCTGACTCCTCTGGATTGACGACTGGGCAAGTGGTAAGTGGACAATAACTTTTTGCATATTTGTTTCTTTTTAAAACACAAGATTTTCCATTACACCGCTAAAAAATTTACTTTGATACGTTAAAATTTCTGTTTGAAGCTTGGACGTGAGCACCAGAAGGTGATTGGTCCAACTAAGTCCGAAGGGACAACCAATCACAATTAGAGCACTTCGCATTGGCTACTTTGAGAAAGTGATACGGGTTCATTCGAGGGATGTCAACGTCTTTGTGTCATCAAAACGCGGTTACCTGTCAAAAAGGAGAAAAATTCATCCGACCCTCTTCCTACTAATTCGTCAACTTTTGACAAATTAGCCAGAATTTCCTGCGAAAATTTCTATTGAGTATTAGAAGAAAATCATGAATAACAATTGTTTTCGATAATTCATCATCAGATCAATACAATTATATAGATTCAGCAAAATCAAAACAGTGTGTACACAAGACAAAGAGGTTTAGTAGAATGTCATTGGTTCACACAGAGCATGTCCATCCAAACTCCAGCCGATAACTTTGTGACATAGGAGTGTGTGGAAATCCAAAATACTCGTCATTAACAGTGATGGTCTGTTCTCTGAGTGACTAAACTATAGATGCTTGAAAATTGTGAAACGTTGTACGTGATCCAATAACGTTCTGCCAGACCTCTTTGTCTTGTTTATATAGTGTTTTATACTCTACTGAACCTATATAATTGTGCTGATCTGATGATGGACTGACGGAAACAGTTGTTCATCACTGTTTTCCTTCTATGATCCGATTCTTTTCATATTCTCACTGAGAATCCACAACAGGCTTTTACCTTTTAGTGGAGATGCAGTTTTCAACGTACACACCCTGAGTAAAATAATGAGGGAACGTTCCACCAGTATCGCTATATGAAAATAGCATTTGTAATGTATTTACCTTTAGTAATTCGGCTGCATTTCCCCATTTAACTGCAATACAGTTTTCAAACGTTCATCTTTAAAATACCCAGTCGATATAGCGAATTGAAGTACGTCAATACAACTCGGAAGTTTTGATCACTGGGTTATGAATTGGAGCGAACAAAGTGATTATGTCTATTCTCCTTTAGAAGTGATCCGGCAAACCCAGCACCATTCACCAATAACGATAGAAGACATATATCGTGAGATGCTAACATTTAGTTTATTCTCTCCAGTCACGAACGTAAAACATTAGAATATATAGGGTATGCGGGTAGTCTTTCGGGTCACTGCGTGTACCAACCACTTAGGCGAGAGATTGAAGAAGTGCTGCTCGCAAACGGATATCCTCAGAAGTTCATCGATATTCACAGCCAGAAAAGACTGATCAAGACTGCCGTGAGTACGGTCCCTAAGAAGCAGGTCTTTTTGAACCTACCTTTCAAAGGTGACCATATCACAACTGACGTAAGTCAAA
This sequence comes from Paragonimus kellicotti, assembly GCA_014220965.1. Classification (NCBI taxonomy): domain Eukaryota; kingdom Metazoa; phylum Platyhelminthes; class Trematoda; order Plagiorchiida; family Troglotrematidae; genus Paragonimus; species Paragonimus kellicotti. The sequence continues at coordinate 5,213 of LOND01002148.1, read as the reverse complement.
AATTACAGTCTGCTCTAACTCGTACATACCCTGCGGCTGAATTGCGGTTGCTACTCACAACTAGGAGTGTCACCTGGCTTATTCATGTTCTGTCTCACATATAACCTATCGGTTCACTTCCAGATGCGGTGAAGTCTACGTTGGCAGACCGATTGGTGTCTATGCCAAAGAAGGGCTGAAATACTGTCTAAGGGGTTGGTGCGCGCGATGACGCAACAAGCAATAACCACAACATAGGGAATGAGACTGAAACCGACCTCATCCATTGCAAAGCACATCATGGAAACAGGTCACGTTGTTGACCCCGCCAACTCGTTTCAAGTATTGTTGCGTAATCGGAATCCGAAATTGCTTGCCTTCTCCGAGGCATGTTAATCAGCACTTGGCATCCAGGCCTGTGTGTGCATAAACTGTGATTCGCACAGTTTTTCTGCCCTGGAACTGATGACAGTCCTTGTTTCATGTAAACCCAATCGTTGATTGTTTCTATTGTTGTTGCTATCCGCATGTCCTATATATTCTAATGTTTTACGTTCGTGACTGAAGAGAGTAAACGAAATGTTAACATCTCGCGACGAATGTCTTCTATCGTTATTGGTGAACTGGACCAAGGGAACTCAGAGAATTAAAGTTCTCAAGAGAATATTCGCTACCAATGTGGTTGAATGTTTGCATGTTATACTAGTTTCGATCATGTTCTACTTTGAAGTTGCTGGCGAGTTCATTCTGTGAACAAAACGGCAGACGAGCAGCTGTTTCCGGACAATTATGTGAACTGTTGATAAGCATTGATGACATGACTTCATTACTTTTCAAAGCTCATATAAATGTGAACGCCGCAATCAATTGTGTCTACTGATCCGTTTAAGAGATTTCACGCACTAAATGATACTAATCTCAGGGCCACCACTGCGATCAATCGTGAGGTTTTCTGAAGTTGTGTGTACAAATACTTGTGTGGTGTTCGCAAGTGATTTTCGGTAACATTTGTCACAGGTATGTTGAAAGTCCTAAAAAATATTGCCAAGGTGCATCTGAACGAGCAAGAGAAAAGTTTATTTTAGATGTGTCCTAATAAGAAGCTGACGTTTGTTTGCTGTTAACGAATAGAGGCTCACTGTGTTTTCTAGTGTGAGGACATTCGTGGTCGTCATTTGACTCGTGACAGTCAGGGATGTGGCACTCGTTTGCTTATACTGGTGTTAAGAATTAGTTTTCCTCCCACCGGAGAGATGCTTTAAGTTTCACTCTAAGTGGATCACGTTAGACACCCTTCATTACATTGCACTGGCTTTATTCACTAGCTTTATTCATCCTTCAGGTTGGTTTGCTGTCCAGTATGCTGCGTCCGTAATTTGTTGTCTGCTGCCCTAGAAATACCTCGTTAGCAGAACATCCAGTTCTCATTCCATTCACTTCGGTTTATTAAAGAGCATTTTCCAGTTCTATAGCTTTCCGATTCACAAGTCGTATCGCAAGTTTGAAGTTGAATCTGTCGTACGTGACTCCCGGGTATTCACCGTTCAATCAGTCGAACTCTTTTAATCTGTGGTGCGGTATGTCACAGTCGGCAGAGACAATCAAGTCATCTTTATAAACTGCGTCGCAGATATCGAGTTTGTGGTACGCTACGCAAACCATGCAATCAGTTTATGCCAATTATTTTTTACAACCGTTGTCGATGTTATACTGACACACAGACAACTAAGCGCATCCAACCGTGAAATTGTAGCTCATGTTTCTACCTAGTGCTCGAGAAAATGAACCTTCAAAATTAACAGTCAACCACCATATTACATATAACGTATTGTATATACTGTTTTGCGAATTCAGCACAATGTCAGTTAATTAGTCAATGTATTATTGAGCTAATAGCATGCCAACATGTGTCAAAATTCGATTATCAGAAAAAGTTAACTCATTTTGGCAAGTGCATATGTGCCCACCAACTGAGAGTCGGTGACCGGATTGTAAACCGTACGATATTGGTACTAAAAATGATTTTCTTTCAGTTAATAACGTGCCCACAGTGTACTGTTTTAATTGAAGGGAAGCAGATGATTTGCGAGTTCAACCCAGTGAACTATTTTGTTTTGCTGTACTAATTTTTCTTGATGTATGTCAATTAAACCAATTTATTGTGCATGACCTTCCTCTGTGTCCATATAAGTTGAATTAATGTTACTCTACTCAAGAAATCTTGACAGGTTTAACCTGTTTAATGGACAATAGTTCATGCAAGACGTTTTCGCTAATTCCGAAGGATAATTGTGGAAATTCTGAAACGCTTAATGTAAAAAGCAGTGGAAGGCAACTTCGGTTAAACTCCGATCGCCCGCACGAAATAAATGGAGTAGCGTTTGGCTACGTTTGGACAGATTTTTTTCACTGTGCTTTGGCAACATTAGGAGCTCAAGAACTCACAACACTAATTGTTTTGCACAATGCGTACGAAAAACGTCGTTACCGTGGATTTGGTTAATAGTACCTATCACGTTTGAGATCATTGCAAAGATGACTGAATGGTTAAGTTTATTGTCCGGCCAAGATGGATGAGGTTCCCTGAGTCATTTAACAAAATTCAAGTCATACGATCTAGATAGTTTGCTTCGTACTCGTGCCGGACTGGTGTTAGCGCACAAACGTTCGTCTGTCAAACAGTTTTAGGTACTTTTCAAATTTAAGTTCGGTAGTGATGCTTGTTAACCGGTTTTGTAACATGGCTACTGGGAGTGCTTGTTTAACAGAACGATATATGTAACGGTTGACTGGTTCACCTGCTGTGTTACAATAAAGATGATGAATTCTACTCACGATTGTTGACGTGCTGACGACTTTATTATGACGGGTCTTGGGTTTCCGTTTTTATAATCACATTAACTATGAAGTCTCAAATGGATACAGTTGCTTGTATTTTTTCTTGTTAAGCAACAAATCAGATTTTGTTTCCCTCCGTATAACACAGGATCAAGGAAATGTCTATTCTGACCGGTCTAAGTCTGTTCTTGGTATAAAAAGTCTTTCAATAAATCCCACCTTCGTGATTTCTGTTCGTCATATCTAGGAGGCAGAACAACCTTTCCTTCACTATCCTTTGAAGTAAATGCTAAGGATGAGTAACTTTTTCAAATACCAGATAAGTACATTCATGTGGTGTGCATTATTGTATGATGGAAACATCATCGACGGGTTCCCATTTACATAAAGTGTCTGTCCACTTTAGGGTTCTCCATGAAGATAGTTGATACACGGTCGTCTTCAGTTCCGTCGTCGCCTACTATGCATGCCCGTAGAGTTCAGTATTCAATGTGAACATAAAATTCAGCGCTCAGTGTGAGTTGAAATCATTTGCCATGAATACTGGCAGACAACATTGGTTATACCGATTCATTTGCACATGTACTAAACTACTGCTGAAAACAGATATATTCCAGAGATGAGGAAACGACTTGAAAACACAATTGAAGGTCACTTTTGTTACTGTCTTTAGATATTAACGGTGGCTACTTTGAATAGCTAGTTAGCGAGTGATTGCAAAATGCAATGCCCTCCCTCAAACCGTTGGCGACGACACCGGAGTACAAATTATCCTGTTATGGTGACTTGTTCAGATATACCACGTACTTAACGCCAAGGGGCCTGTTGACTGGTCGCCTCGTTTCACATTTGAACCAAGCTGCACTGTCAGACAGAATGGCAGATTGAAGTTCTGACAACTCGGATGCAAAGGTGAGATTGACAACCAATAAGTTCTCTCCACGTGTTGCAACATTGTAAATACGACTGCCTCACTTATGCTGTGAACTTATGACTCAACTCCCATGTTGTTGAATGGTTTTATTTGAAATATTCAAAAGAAGTCGTAACACATAAACTGGACAGGAATATAACGAGATATCGTTAAAGTTTGAAACATGATGAATTTTTCCATTCAAAAGGGTTTGTTCATTTTTGAGGTTTGAACTGAACAGTTAGAATACAAAAACTAGTTGATTCAAGTATTTAGTATCAACTCGTCGGTAACAGTTACGGAAGTGGGATGGATACACAGTCGGTGGGTTAGGAAAGGCCAGTAAGTCCAGAGCAATATCAAGTCCACGAACAATTGTTATCTGGACACAAGGATTGATTGCGACCCCCTCAGCAAACTGCAAGAATCTTGGATTGGATGACGTAATAAGATTCTGAATGTACAGGTCGGGTCGATGACGTGACCAGTGGTCAGGATGTGTCTTGCGACTGCGGACATTGGTTGATTGTTGTTCTTCGGTGTTACGGAGTTCTCCTCCCATTTAGGCCAATGTTCTCTGGCTTTGGAGATTATACATCTCTCGGTTCTATTTATGTAACTTTCTTCGTGGTTATATGTAAGTTAGTAGACATCATGTGAGGTAGCAACGGCAGGCTGATCTCCCTTGCTTGAATGTACAGGCAGCTTAAGGGTCCGAGCTAATTAAAAAAGTTCTGCTGCGTCAAATATTTGTTCAGTCGAATTCATTGGTCGTTGCGTTAAATTCACGTTACCTTCAGGTTGAGATGACAACAATTTAAATGCCGCACTAGGTTATCTATTGCCTGTTCGGAACGACTAAATACTAGTAACGTTTGTAGTATGACAAAGCTGGTTTGTCTGTGGCTAACTTTTGCTCTAAGATGGACCCTAGTGAACGTCCCATGGCCAATCCGTCTACCTGGCGGTAATACCGATTAAGAAAACGGTAGCTGACACCCTCAGTGCATAACTGTAAAACTTCCCTCAGAAAATCACGTCATAGTAATATCGCTGGTTTCAAAAAGCTCACAGACACAATCACTTGTCTCGTGTAACGAGACATACATGAACAGTGACTGAACGTCTATTGAACAGATTAACCCAATAGCAAGATCGCTGTTGTCTAATTTACTGATTAATTCGAAAGAATAGTTGAAAGAAACTCTTGTTTCAGTGGAGTTTGGATCGTAAGCAACCAGTTTTATGATTTATGGCTTAGAGAAATTGTGATCTCCAGACTTCATAGCGAGGTCATAGAGTTGAAGTGTAGACGACCCGCACGGTTTAAGAGATTTTAAAGTCGTCATGATCATCATGACTCAGATCAACGGCCGGTTTGCCATCATAAAACAACGCGTGCAATCATTGGGAGAAATCAAATCGAAAAACTTAGTAATACTTAAGCCGGATAAGAGCTCTGAAGCGTTCGGTTAAGACGAAT
>LOND01002147.1:45863-58047 GCA_014220965.1 Paragonimus kellicotti | reverse complement strand
ATTTCATAACACGACAGGACGTTCACACAGAGTTAACAGATATTAGCATTAAGATTCGTACCTGGTGACTGTCAATTCCGTGTCCGACCGTCACGCATGCAAGGTGAGCTTGTTGACCACTGTTTCTTTACAACTCTTTTGGCATATCGAATGGTCACCCCTGAGAGTTCGGTCTCAGTCGCTTGTGAACAGTGTTCACCTTAAGCCGGCCGGAGTCCAACTCGTTGTTGCGACATGAATTTACACTTAAGAAAACAGCAGCTGAGGCACCGGTACAAGCAACTACATTTCGAGGTGTTTACGTATGTTAATTCAGTCGTTCCAGCTGCTCTGGTTAATAACTGACCCACCCGTTGATACCTTGGCTAATTTAATAAATTTTACGGGGTGAGAATAACAGTGTGAATTTTGACCAATACCAAGCCAGTCATTCGGCCGTTTTTGTCCCGGTATTTTATCACCGTAACAGTCTGTTGAAATTTCTTCGAAAACACGTTCGTTATACTTGGTGTTCTACTACGCAGTGGTAACTTTCGAAAGACATGTGTAGTGATGCAGTGGAAATGGAAGGACATGTACGGAATCGACACAAGTCTCGCTAGTTACGCGCACCTGTTTAACATCGGAGAAACCAGAGACAGCTGCGGATAACTTGGTTACGTTGAGGCGTATCAGACATGAAATTTTGTGTTTTCCACTCTGGTCTACAACTTTTTGTTTTACCTCCGGTGGGATGCACTTAATCTCAATACTTATTATAAATCGGTTAACGGACGGCGAACGATACCTTCAAAAATTCACCAGTCACACGATAGGCAACTCACATGAGGAATTTAACTTCGGAAACGCTTGCCTATTAGCCTGTCATAATAAAAATGCAAGGAGCGAAAGTGAGAGACAGAAAGTAGGGGTAAGCTAGTGTCATGTTGAGGGCAGATCGATGATAAGATAGAGAGATGGGATCAACTGAGCCCACTGGAAAGCTGAACAATAGTATATCATGGAAGACGTCTGGTCCTCAATATCAGGGACTCAGAGTAATTGTTACGGTGGTTGTCCGCAGATAAGACGTCTCTCATGATGTACTATTGTTCACAATTCTAGTGATTTCCGTCATGATCTTCAAATAGCCCTCAATCAGCATTATACGAGTTGGAGGTAGTTCATTGACAGTGTGCAGATTAGGCAAGAATATGTTCGAAAGATCATTTGGTCGGCCATGGACAAGTGGGCGGTTCAACGACAATCCCTCACGAGAATGGTGATATGCAGGGTCGGGTCATCCCATTTACCGTGGTGCCTAATAAATAGTTTATTACCCCATCCTGCATTATGGATGCCGCCCACCTACTCATTGAGATAATTATCTGTCTATACACATTTCGCGTTGACAAGAAACCATCCATTCCTCGGTACGTGGTCTTATATGAGTTACAGCGGTTGTATTTTTACTTACGAGAGCACGATTCATTCAGTTAGGCACCTTTCACATGAACCCTAGCAAACGTCACAACATCATCTATTTGATGACCATATCTTGAGCGCCGTGCACGACTGGCCAGTTTAGTCACGTTTGACGACGTGGTTAAAACCGTTCTTTCTTCGCTGTCTACTATGCTTTCGGAGCATTTATCTCACATTCGGAAGCGCCGGAAGTTCTGTAGATCATAAGGAGCATTCTAACAAAGTGATCATAGAGAGGCTTTGCGCGCTTCTATTCAGCTGACGAAATAAGGTCGACAGTGACTGTCAAGTGAAAACTTGCCTGGACATACGTAAATGAAACGGTGAACTTTGCTAAACTATTCTGTCATTATGGACAAACATGTGTGTGAATTAAACCTTGAAGGTGAAACCACTGGTGGTGCGCTCAAGAAAATCCAACTTATCGCTTCCGATTTACCAGATAATAACTCATTTATGGGCTATCTTCTACATTTCAGTCTAATTACAAATGTTTTGGTCTTTGATGATCATCATATCGAGTTTGGTGAATTTGTTTTCTGTTATATTAATGGACATTCACAGTTGAGGATGACGGGCAAATGATGATGGGATACAAAACTAGCATCCACCAAAGACTGCGTGAAGTACAGTTATTGGGGCACCAGTGGCAAACAGAATCAATTGGTTTCTCTAACAAGTCCCCGTGTGTGGATATGCTGCGGATGCGTATGAGAGCAAGTATAAGAGACAGGTATAAGAGCAGCAAGCCTGAACGAAAGCGATAAACCTTGAATCCATGTGTACTCCGTGCGTCCTGAGTGCAGCAATGCACTATTTTTTCAACCGCTCATTGCTAGATCTTTGCACAACACAAACAGAATTGGCCAGCACTGTAAAACATTGTAAGGTTTATTCTACCGTTAAGGTTGGTATGAAGAAGTATCAACAATACGTTCATACGTAGGATGTAAACCAACTATATTTCAGCTGAGAGAATCTGAACATTGGGGCGGTTTTCTGAGTTCTTTGCTAATTTAAAACCAAATTGATTACTAGTGTTTGCTGCACATTTGATGTTCCCATATAACTGATTGGTTCAGATCTTGGAAACATGTAAGCATTCACACATAATAGTTCTCTCAAGGTTATGTTGGAAACAGTCATGACCAACTTAACCATGTTGTTAACTTGACTCCAGTTCACGATTCTCTAGTGTTGGTTGATCGTGTCAAATGCAAGCAACATAATTTAGAATAACTGGTAGAAACGCTGGGGTTTTTTTTGTCGGCAAACCTCAAGGCGGCTTAACTAGACAACGTGCTCAAAACGGACAAAAGTGTCGGTGCTTTTGTGTGTCGGCACTGATTGAAATCTTCGAGTTCAAATCCGTGGTCAGCGCGCGATTCCTACTGATGACAGTATAACTATGTATTGATACAATTATCAGCCAAGCGAGCTATTCATTCCAGATGATTTAATTGTACGTTGTTCTTAATATTAAATAAATGTGATGTCTTATACGATGATTAATTAAGTTTCACTTTAAACACTGGATAAGTTTTTTGTTGTTCTTGTGTAACTCACAAACACATTGGTCAATTAATGTTTGGGGTAATTTGGGTTCACTTTTGGAATTGTTCTCGAGAAAGGAATAGATTACTATGCCAACTAATTGGTTTATTTATTCACCATTGTCCGGCAAACAAGCGCTTTGTATGGTGAGCTAAAAACAACCGGAGATATCAGACTAGATTATAGCCTAAATGTTAGCATTCACTTGTATTCAAAAACTAGCGAGAAAGCTGCTATCTATATTTGCTTCTCGTGCGCTGTGTGAAGATACAAGTTTTAGCTGACGACCGTAAAATGAGCAGACATCCAAGGTAATAAGATACTTTTATCCAATATTAGAATTGCGAATTTGACGCACCTTAAGCAACCCAGGTGGTTCTGATTTATGTGATGTGCAATAATACTGCTGCCAATGGAGACAGTCGATGAAATGAACCACTCCCTTTTTGTATTCAACTTGTGCAGAACGTGGTAAGCAAGGTAAATCCCACCGTGGTCCTGTTGTCGCATGAACCTAAGTAATGGTGCTCCAATTGTATTGAACGGGGTGTGGATTACCAGCAACAAAAGATCAATACTATTTTCCTCGTGGATACTTGTGTTTATCGTAAGCTTTCCTTCAAAATACAACGTTGACAAACTCAATTGCATGGCTATAACATATTTCAAAAGATCTCTATAGCAGTCTTGCAGGCAACAAGAGAAAATAGGATAAATGCACAGTCTCACAAAATCAAAAGCTCTTCAGGGCACATGGGTGCTATCACACTCAAGGCTCAGGCATCGGGACAGAAAAATGCCCTTCATAATGAGACAACTGTCAGAGAGGTGGCAACAGTTAACGCCAGGTTCCCCGCATAAATGTGTCGTAGGTTTTCAGGGAACCTAGAACAGTCAGTAGACATAAATCCGTGACTGCGTAAGAGGCAGGTCCAGTCGAAGAATAGCGTTGAATGGAGAGGGGAATATACTACCGCGAAAGGAAATGATCACAGGTAAGTGAGAGACAGAGTTCACATCATAGCCCGAAGTATGAAGGATCGACTGAATGACGGCATCATGAGAATCGGTTCTGTACGTCGCTTTCTTGTCCGTCCAGGTAAGTTGGCTTACGGTAGTCATCCATTATACTGACGTCGAGCACCACAGCAGCACCGTCACGAACCGCGATCACATCGGGTTTGATGAACGAGCTCGTCGTTGGTACTCGCAATTCCTCGAAGACTGTATAGCCCAAGTTGCGCAGTCGCTTCGCCAGGTCTTTGGCCACGCGGTTGTGTCGTCGAGCACAACGCACGCGCATCAGGCTGGATCACGAAGATGCGTGCGAGCTTTCTGGTTGACGAGCCGTTCCACGGCAGAAATGAAGTGGTCATTTCGGCCACCTCGTGAATTTCGGACTTTGGTCCGCAAGAGATTACATCTGAGCTGGATGGACACGAATAAAGATTCTGGGAAAGATGCGGCCTGGATTGAACAGCCAACGATTAGAGAGTGGAGAGCATGACTTTCTGAAGATCACGGCCATCTAGCGAATGGTAGAGTTTATCCATCCACGCCGCGTGGGCTTCCTCCTTGTTCGTCACCACTACACCCTGAACGCGTACCGGGACGTTCACCTCCCTCAAGATAGGACCAAACGAATCATCTATGACCACATTCCGCAAAACCGGACAACGACCGGGAAAGAAATCTCTCCACTCGAGATTTGCGCGAGATGGGAATAGTGGTGGACAAACTCGGGATGCCCAGACCACCCAAACGAATTGGAGTGTGGATGTAGCTGATTGGTGTGTCTTTAGGAAGGCGGAGCCATTGTCGAACAGACTGACGAATCGTACAGTCCATAGCCTTGAGGGTGTTACGATGGACTCTGTATAACATGAGTGATTCACCTCTGGCGGATAGAATGTTTGATCTCCAGAGCTTGAGGCGTTGTGGGCTTCAAAGGTGCTTTAGTTGTTCTTTCCAATTCGTAAAGTTAGATAACGGTGATTAGTAAATGCTGCTTTCTGTGTCGGGAGACCCACATACGTCACCGTGTCAGAGGCGCATAGTGAATGGATAGTGTCCGGGCCGAAGTGAATAGACTCATCAGAGATGGCAGTTGCGTTGTGTTTATGGTCACCACGGATGACCATGAGCTTCGTCTTGTATGTATTGACCTTCAGCCCGGATAGTTCCATGGCACTAGCGGCGGCTGCAAGCTTCTCGGAGAGGCGCGTGTGATTCTCGCTGATCAGATGTTAAGGATGTAACGCGCAGCTGACCAGGTGAAGTAGTGGTGTGTGTCTCAAACCACAAAGCCATGGAAGTGAGGAAAAAGAAGAGAATTCCTAGTTTCCACGCACACAGCTGTCAGCGTTTCGCCTACACCTACGTCTCTTGATCTTTTGATGTGACAATAATGATTTCCGAAAAGCTTGCAGCCGCCTCTAGTGCCATGGAACTATCCGGGGTGAAGGTCAGTACATACAAGACTAAGCTCATGGTCATCCGTGGTGACTATGAACACAACGCAACTGCTATCTCTGACGAGTCTATTCACTTCGGCCTGGACATATCCATTCACTAAGCTCCTCTGACACAGGTGGCGATATGGTATCCCGTCACCTGGAAAGGTAAAGCATTTACTAATCACCGTCTGCAACTTCGTACGATGTTGGAAGAACCACTAAAGCACCTTTGAAGCCGCATCAACGCCTCGAGCTCCTGAGACAACACCATCTGATCCCGAGGATGAATCACTCATTGGTGTTGAGCCGAGTCCATCGTAACACCCTCAAGGCTATGGACTGTACGATTCGTCAGTCTGTTCGACAATGGCTCCGCCTTCCTAAAGACACACCAATCAGCTACATCCACACCCCATTCGGTTGGGCGGTCTGGGCATTGCGAGTTTGTCCACCACCATTCCACTCTCGCGCAAATCTCGAGTGGAGAGATTTCTTTCCGGTCGTTGTCCGGTTTTGCGGAATGTGGTCATAGATGATTCGTTTGGTCCTATCTTGAGGGAGGTGAACGTCCCGGTACGCGTTCAGGTGTAGTGGTGACGAACAAGGAGGAAGCCCACACGGCGTGGATGGATAAACTCTACCGTTAGATAGATGGCCGTGATCTTCAGGAAGTGTCATGCTCTCCACTTTCTAATCGTTGGCTGTTCAATCCAGGCCGCATCTTTCCCAGAATCTTTATTCGTGCCATCCAGCTCAGATGTAATCTCTTGCGGACCAAAGTCCGAAATTCACGAGGTGGCCGAAGTGACCACTCAGTTCTCTGCCGTGGCAACTGCGGTCAACCAGAAAGCCTTGCTCATATTCTGCAATCATGCTGGATCACCCATGACGTGCGTTGTGCTCGACACAACCGCGTGGCCAAAGACCTGGCGAAGCGACTGCGCAACTTGGGCTATACAGTCTTCGAGGAATTGCGAGTACCAACGACGAGCTCGTTCATCAAACCCGATGTGATCGCGGTTCGTGACGGTGCTGCTGTGGTGCTTGACGTCAGTATAGTGGATGACTACCGTAAGCCAACTTACCTGGACGGACAAGAAAGCGACGTACAGAACCGATTCTCATAATGCCGCCATTCAGTCGGTCCTCCATACTTTGGGCTGTGATGTGAACTCTGTCTCTCACTCACCTGTGATCATTTCCTTTCGCGGTATTATATTTCCCTCTCATGCAGCGCCATTCTTCGACTGGGACTGTCCTCTTACGCAGTCACGGATTTATGTCTACTGACTGTTCTAGGTTCCTGAAAACCTACGACACATTTATGCGGGGAACCTGGCGTTAACTGTTGCCACCTCTCTGACAGTTGTCTCATTATGAAGGGCATTTTTCCGTCCCGATGCGTGAGCCTTGACTGTGATAGCACCCATGTGCCCTGAAGAGCCTTTGATTCTGTGAGACTGTGCATTTATACCATTTTCTCTTGTTGCCTGCAAGACTGCTATAGAGATCTTTTGAAATATGTTATAGCCATGCAATTGAGTTTGTCAACGTTGTATTTTGAAGGAAAGCTTACGATAAACACAAGTATCCACGAGGAAAATAGTATTGATCTTTTGTTGCTGGTAATCCACACCCCGTTCAATACAATTGGAGCACCATTACTTAGGTTCATGCGACAACAGGACCACGGTGGGATTTACCTTGCTTACCACGTTCTGCACAAGTTGAATACAAAAAGGGAGTGGTTCATTTCATCGACTGTCTCCATTGGCAGCAGTATTATTGCACATCACATAAATCAGAACCACCTGGGTTGCTTAAGGTGCGTCAAATTCGCAATTCTAATATTGGATAAAAGTATCTTATTACCTTGGATGTCTGCTCATTTTACGGTCGTCAGCTAAAACTTGTATCTTCACACACCGCACGAGAAGCAAATATAGATAGCAGCTTTCTCGCTAGTTTTTGAATACAAGTGAATGCTAACATTTAGCCTATAATCTAGTCTGATATCTCCGGTTGTTTTTAGCTCACCATACAAAGCGCTTGTTTGCCGGACAATGGTGAATAAATAAACCAATTAGTTGGCATAGTAATCTATTCTTTCTCGAGAACAATTCCAACAAAAGTGACCCAAATTACCCCAGCTATTATTGACCAATGTGTTTGTGAGTTACACAAGAACACAAAACTTATCCAGTGTTTAAAGTGAAACTTAATTAATCATCGTATAAGACATCACATTTATTTAATATTAAGAACAACGTACAATTAAATCATCTGGAATGAATAGCTCGCTTGGCTGATAATTGTATCAATACATAGTTATACTGTCATCAGTAGGAATCGCGCGCTGACCACGGATTTGAACTCGAAGATTTCAATCAGTGCCGACACACAAAAGCACCGACACTTTTGTCCGTTTTGAGCACGTTGTCTAGTTTAAGCCGCCTTGAGGTTTGCCGACAAAAAAAACCCAGCGTTTCTACCAGTTATTCTATACATTATGTTGCCTTGCATTTGACACGATCAACCAACACTAGAGAATCGTGAACTGGAGTCAAGTTAACAACATGGTTAAGTTGGTCATGACTGTTTCCAACATAACCTTGAGAGAACTATTATGTGTGAATGCTTACATGTTCCAAGATCTGAACCAATCAGTTATATGGGAACATCAAATGCTGAGCATACTGCATTAGTAATCAATTTATTTTTAAATAGCAAGACTTCAGAAACCGCCCCAATGTTCAGATCTCTCAGCTGAAATATAGTTGGTTTACATCCTACGTATGAACGTATTGTTGATACTTCTTCATACCAACCTTAACGGTAGAATAAACCTTACAATGTTTTACAGTGCTGGCCTAATTCTGTTTGTGTTGTGCAAAGATCTAGCAATGAGCGGTTGAAAAAATAGTGCATTGCTGCACTCAGGACGCACGGAGTACACATGGATTCAAGGTTTATCGCTTTCGTTCAGGCTTGCTGCTCTTATACTTGGCTCTTATACTTGGACGCATCGGCAGCATATCCACACACGGGGACTTGTTAGAGAAACCAATTGATTCTGTTTGCCACTGGTGCCCAATAACTGTACTTCACGCAGTCTTTGGTGGATGCTAGTTTTGTATCCCATCATCATTTGCCCGTCATCCTCAACTGTGAATGTCCATTAATATAACAGAAAACAAATTCACCAAACTCGATATGATGATCATCAAAGACCAAAACATTTGTAATTAGATTGAAATGTAGAAGATAGCCCATACATGAGTTATTATCTGGTAAATCGGAAGCGATAAGTTGGATTTTCTTGAGCGCACCACCAGTGGTTTCACCTTCAAGGTTTAATTCACACACATGTTTGTCCATAATGACAGAATAGTTTAGCAAAGTTCACCGTTTCATTTACGTATGTCCAGGCAAGTTTTCACTTGACAGTCACTGTCGACCTTATTTCGTCAGCTGAATAGAAGCGCGCAAAGCCTCTCTATGATCACTTTGTTAGAATGCTCCTTATGATCTACAGAACTTCCGGCGCTTCCGAATGTGAGATAAATGCTCCGAAAGCATAGTAGACAGCGAAGAAAGAACGGTTTTAACTACGTCGTCAAACGTGACTAAACTGGCCAGTCGTGCACGGCGCTCAAGATATGGTCATCAAATAGATGATGTGACGTTTGCTAGGGTTCATGTGAAAGGTGCCTAACTGAATGAATCGTGCTCTCGTAAGTAAAAATACAACCGCTGTAACTCATATAAGACCACGTACCGAGGAATGGATGGTTTCTTGTCAACGCGAAATGTGTATAGACAGATAATTATCTCAATGAGTAGGTGGGCGGCATCCATAATGCAGGATGGGGTAATAAACTATTTATTAGGCACCACGGTAAATGGGATGACCCGACCCTGCATATCACCATTCTCGTGAGGGATTGTCGTTGAACCGCCCACTTGTCCATGGCCGACCAAATGATCTTTCGAACATATTCTTGCCTAATCTGCACACTGTCAATGAACTACCTCCAACTCGTATAATGCTGATTGAGGGCTATTTGAAGATCATGACGGAAATCACTAGAATTGTGAACAATAGTACATCATGAGAGACGTCTTATCTGCGGACAACCACCGTAACAATTACTCTGAGTCCCTGATATTGAGGACCAGACGTCTTCCATGATATACTATTGTTCAGCTTTCCAGTGGGCTCAGTTGATCCCATCTCTCTATCTTATCATCGATCTGCCCTCAACATGACACTAGCTTACCCCTACTTTCTGTCTCTCACTTTCGCTCCTTGCATTTTTATTATGACAGGCTAATAGGCAAGCGTTTCCGAAGTTAAATTCCTCATGTGAGTTGCCTATCGTGTGACTGGTGAATTTTTGAAGGTATCGTTCGCCGTCCGTTAACCGATTTATAATAAGTATTGAGATTAAGTGCATCCCACCGGAGGTAAAACGAAAAGTTGTAGACCAGAGTGGAAAACACAAAATTTCATGTCTGATACGCCTCAACGTAACCAAGTTATCCGCAGCTGTCTCTGGTTTCTCCGATGTTAAACAGGTGCGCGTAACTAGCGAGACTTGTGTCGATTCCGTACATGTCCTTCCATTTCCACTGCATCACTACACATGTCTTTCGAAAGTTACCACTGCGTAGTAGGACATCAAGTATAACGAACGTGTTTTCGAAGAAATTTCAACAGACTGTTACGGTGATAAAATACCGGGACAAAAACGGCCGAATGACTGGCTTGGTATTGGTCAAAATTCACACTGTTTATCTCACCCCGTAAAATTTATTAAATTAGCCAAGGTATCAACGGGTGGGTCAGTTATTAACCAGAGCAGCTGGAACGACTGAATTAACATATTCCGTCTAGCCCAGGTTAGGTCCTTTTGAAGCAATCGGACAAGCTCAACACTGTTCACACAAGATTGTGGATGAGCTTTTTGATGTGACTCTTTGGTAACAATCAGTATAAGATTACTGGCGTTATGGTTTACTGTCCAGTTTCACATGCCTGAGGGCCGGAGTGTGAAATCCGGTGTGGAACAAAATATGTAATACTGATGAGTTCTAATAAGAGCGACAGTCGAGTCAGGTGTTTGCTTTAAAGTGAGCTAACCCAGTAGTTCATTTGAGTATTGAGGCTGCGAGCAAGTGAGCGTCTCGTCCAGATGTTGTTTCGTCAGCCAATCTGATTAACTGTATAAAAGTTGACCTAAAATAATAGATTTTTTGTAAAGAAAACTGGACAATTTTTCGTTCATTTAGACACCCTTGATATTCCAATCGATATGCACATAAAATGGTTGTATAATATCTCCTCATATTCTACCACAGATATTATAACCATCTGTGAATTTCTCTCCCGAACATATCTTTTTCTCGAGTGTCTGTATTCGGATGATAAAAAATGTGCTAAGTTTTAGTATGAGTATTTTTGTTTAATCATAAATGAATGGCCGTTTAAAAAAGATCTGCACCGTTGAAGTTATTTGAGATACATTCTCAGAAAGCGTGAACCCCCACACGGAAGACAACTTCAAGAAGGTAAGTGCATAAAATCTGGCATGGTATATGAATGAGGAAGGTGGGATCGTGGACATCGGAAAGTTAATTGTTGCTGCTGACTCTGCTACTTATCAAATGGGGTTACCTTAAAAAAGCGTAGTTGTATCGGCCTTTAGTTTATTCAGGTGGCGTGAGATGTGTTGATCAAACAAGTGGACATGTAATTGCATGTGACAACCACTAGACGTAAAAAAACGAAAGCTTTAAGGAGGTCAATAGAGTATCCACCTAGCCAATTACTTTCTCGTGGTAGAATTCGAGATGCGGATCAATCATCCATCGGACGATACAGAATAGAACACGAACATTCCAACAACGAATCTTGATAGTCACCACAGCGATATTTGTACATCGACTTGGAGCAACTCAGTGAGAGTAAAACACACTTTGTTTAAACGCTGCAGCTGCCTTGGCCGCAGACTCTTGATTCAACTGACTTCATTGAATCTCTAATCTTTCATCATCGAACCCGCTTACCTGAGTCAACTCACTGATCAAAATTAGTACTGGCCCCAGTTTTGTGCGATGAACTTCTGATGTAGGTTAATGTGAAAGTACTGAAGAGGCGGATCTGTCATTTATGGATTGTAGTTGATTGAATCAAATAAAGCAACATGATATCCGACCGATGTTCAGTCATACGTTTTTGTGTAACACTTAATATGAAAATTAGACAACGTGGATCAGCACGAGAACAAACAAAACACTGAACATCGTAATGTTGGCCTACCTGACTAAACACTCACAATCTATCACTGTGACTAAGGTGTCGTTTTACTCGACAATGTGTTTCTGTGCATACTATGTTAATCTGAAGGGCTTTATTGGGAATAGCCTCCTCGACTCTGCAATCTAGCTAACAGTGCAATATGATTATGCGCTGGTTATATGTGGGTGTAAACAAACTGTCGTGCCTAGCATGAAAGATTTTTATTTGAAGATGAAAATATTCCGCTTACAGTATACATAACTGCCTTATAACAAGAAGATAACGTACAATAATACGGCGCCGTTTAAGAATGTGATAGCTTTGAACAACTTGCGGTGAGCCTGTTGCACTAACAATAACAGGGCGTGGTTTCACATCAAATTAATGAACGTTTCATGTCTAACAGCAC
>LOND01002147.1:18274-29799 GCA_014220965.1 Paragonimus kellicotti | reverse complement strand
CAACTGAAAAGTGAGGACCACGCTAAGTGAACCATAGGTTCGAAAACACTTAGGCAGTTAAATATAGAACGATCAAACAAAATTTTGGTTGCTATTCAGTTAAGTTAACATTAGAAAAGTCAGAAAGAGTATTAACTTATTTCCAACTTTGAGCTTACATGACATATTTTGTCGAGCTATGGTGGTCCGATTCGTCTCGGTAATTTTTAAAAAAGGACGTTTTCTGTCTAATTCATATTTTTGATGAACGTCCACTCAACGGTTTTATTACTGTCACATTTCAGATCTGTTTTCATCATGGAACAACCAAAAGTTGTTTTTATTGACTACGTTCTTCGTCGTCGTTGACGTTGACAGTAGCAGTCACTGCGATCGGCTGACTTTAAACTCTGAACATGTCTCACAGGTTGCGTAAATTTTTACCGAACCGTCGTAACGTTCAAATGAAATTCACTTTATAATAAGTGATATATGAAGGAAGGTACATCTTTGCGGACGAAACACGTTTCTCGGAATACCAGCCTGGACCGGCCAAAAAAATTCAACGTTCTTAACAATTGCCAAGTCTGTTTATCAAAAAACCTTCTATTAGCCTCATACGTATATAAGTGTACATGCAATTATTTTAAAGGAATCATTTGGTATGGGGTGGGCAAATAAACAGGGGGACGTAGGGGCCTATCAAGGATTATGAATCATAAGCAACCACCAGATGAGACTCATCTTTCCAACGCAACAAACAGCAGGCGTCTCAGGGGTAGGTTATTTTTCTGTCACGTAAACAGTTCTGCTTTACCAGCCATGACTCTACTGGATGGCAAGGTACACACTGGTGAGATAACACCTACAAACATCTTTAAACAATACGCAAAACATCAATGGAGTGCAGCCACAATGACCTATTCGGTGATGGACACATACAGGTTGTTCACTGAGGAACTTAACATCGGAATTGCCTTGAAGTGTCTAATGATTAATTAGTTTCAACCATCTTTTGCAGAACTGGAGATGTTAAGCCGTTTAATTTTTGTGAAATGGTGATTTCAGTATATTCCATTTCGTCACACTACATTGAAGCCTGCTTTGTCCGCTGTATCCATTCATCCGATGTGAGGAAAAAGCTGACGGAATCATACTGAGGAGGAGGAGGACTTTCTCAGCGATAAGCTGAGCGTTTGAGATGTTTACATTTAGCTACAAGAATTTTCAAAAGCCTCAGTTTCGGTAATATTACACAGACATTTAGTGCCAAAGAAATTAGGTACTAAGTGATAGCCTACATACTGATTTGACCTGGAACACACGGTACTAATATTTGACAGACGTTAACAGCTCGATAAAACAGGTGTACCATATTCTCTCATACTTTGGGGCAACAACATTCGCGATCAGCTGAAGCTTTGCGCTGTTCGATGTGCTATCGGCAAATGAACAAAGGTTGTGGGGCTACGTGTACTGAAACCATCAACAGTAACTGTATGGATTTGTTATCATGAACCCATTAGGATGAAAAAGCCTTGTACAACTAGCAACTGACCCCTGTAAATTTGACGATTAAGAGGAAAGAATTAACCTTTTGGATACGGTAATGCAGAAGTTGAATGTCTGAACGCATGCACAGCGGAAACTACTCATCTAAATCTGCGGTCATAAAAACAGTGTTGTCTGTCGCCTTTGCGGGTAGGAAATATGCAATACTAATTGCTCGCAATAGGCTCAGAACGGTACTCATAGCTCTGACAAAGATGTCACTTTTGTACGTGATAATGCAAAAATACACTTAGCTCCTTAGTATACCAGTTTGCGTTTGTAGTTTGATTATAGCGTGAATTTGACCCTAAGAGTTCAAAGTCCATTTAGCGTCATACATGCCCACACAGATGCTAATCGAGGCTTATGGCGCAAATGGTTTCGGAAGCGCTAAGCAACCAAGGGTTTCAACTCACTCAGGAATGTCAACATAACTATACATATACTCCATCTATGGTATTCGCACACCTACTGAAATAATGCGTTATCCGTACTGATTACGAATGATAATCGTTTCTCAGTGCGTAGCTTAGCGTGAGTGATTTAATGGAAATCTGTGGGGCAGGTTAGGTCTGTATCAACATGCTTGTCAAAATGATTATTTCGCAGTAAACCTATCTCTGACAAGAGCAGATAGTTAAAAGACTACTGTTGGTTTTTCTGAAAGTATAAGTTTTAGGTTGTTCTAGTGTTGACTGGTATCGAAACTTGTTAAATTGTGGTACACGCTCTTTTGTACTGGTGTATCTAACAGGATGGATGTAGAGAACACATAGTCAGACAAATCTGGTGGTTGGTGCACTATCAGTCTGTCAAATACAACAGTGTATACAGGTTAGAGTTTTCGGTCAGTAACCTGCGTTTCTTGTCATCATCCGGCTATACGATGTACATGATGAACAAGCAAGTTGGACTCGATTTTCACTCTTTTCAATAAGCAGTCCTGTCTTGTGGTCATATAAGAACAGCGTTTTTATTCCTCTCCTGTTGAAACTTCGAAACTCACAATTTCATTTTTAGTGTTTACCCTGACAGAGGTTCTCACAATCATTCTCACATTCTTCACTTGTTTCATTAAATCATAATTACGAGACAGAAAGCCATTCACGTTTATCTGATCTTGCTTGCAAAAGATACTGAACATTTTGTAACTTACCTTATTACAAGTCTGTATTAAAAATCAAAACATTTCACTCACTGAAAAGCAATCTCAAAATCTGCGATACGTGATTGTTCCAACAGAATTTGAAATTTGAATTGAAAACCAGCAAAAAGCATTTGAGAAGTCTGCTTTTAGTAGAAAAATGTGTCGTATAGACTGGCTAACTGCATTTTAGTCACCTTTGAGTTTAATGAGCCGAACAGAAATTATGTTCACAAGTACAATTTCAAGTTGAACATCACCCACAATTGATCGCAGCTGTCGCATTCCCATAGACTTTCCAGTCGGCCCCTTTCGTATTTGTTTGTTCACCTACTCAGTCGGTTCAATGAGGCAGAATGACAAAAAAATATTTCATTAAGTACTCCATTTATTTAAACTTCTAACAAAGCTACTTTGTTCCTGTTTGAAAATAATTTATTCACGCAAGCGTGTGACAATGTTAGTGTGTAACTGGCTACAAAATCGGTAGATAACTGCAATATATAGTGATAGGGGACATGTTTTCCAGAAACCGATAGACTAATGTCACATACATGATTAGTTTCGGACAAAAGCCACAATGCGGTTTTCTTTACAAATTCGTGTGAAATATTTTAGTCAACTAGTGAAATGAGTTGGGCAGTTCTAATTGTGAACTGCCAGGGAATTAGTGATGTTCTATTGCCATCCGTTTTATCTGTAAACATTCGCTATAAGATTAATATGCTGAGCACAATTACTCCAACGACTCTGTATAGTCACGAAGAGTCAGACTGCTTCTTTAGCATCGTATGGGGGCGAATTTCTAACCAACGTTGTGTCCTCATCGGATAAAACTAACACTCAGACCATACACTCATACACACCATAATGATCAAATCAGAAACACTTATTGGGTCGAAGTAACCCACTTGAGTCCAACAGTTCACATATCAGCGAATAAATCACTCAATAGTTTACATACTACAATGCCTACTGGCAGTTCGAAAAGTTGTAATGTAAATTGACGACAGAACGAAAAAACTGTTACTTCAGAAATTCACAGTATAATTTTCCAAGACCTTCTGATACTGGTAGATTACGCGACGTGGCAGGTTAGACAGATGGATAAACGGCCTAAAATCACTGTGTACAAGTTATTCAGTTTATAGTCATAACCTGCGTATGATTAAGATTTGATCCGACCGATAATAGTCATTACGGAATCGATCACTTCGATCGCATTTACTTAGGTGAACATTTTAACAACGTCATCGATAATCAGAGCGTCAGATACGCGCTCGCTTGGTCGTACAATAAAAATGCATGAACCGCAGTCGTTGGAAAAATTAGGCACGTTTTGTCGTTTATTATAACGGTTCTCATACAGTTTGCCATCACTACTGTGGTAAAAGGTAGTCCGAGCTATAACAGAATTTAGCCGAATCCACAGTCGTTTTCCACAGCTTATCTAAACATATACAGACGGAAAATGCTCGAAGGAAAATTAGCATTCTTAAACAGTTATATTATGTCATGTTATAAAATGTCTTGTTCGTATATAGAACCGTGTAATACTGTGACGTTTTGCGAAATATTACATGGGCTGCCAGTTTGTGGTGGAACACAAATATATGTAAATATTGTCAACACACATATACTGTGGTTGCGGGTCACCGTGTTCCTTTTCATTTGCATGCAATCAAGACCTATTTGTTTGTAGGTCGAAAAAGCAAAACCAATGCAGAATGATTCCTCCTGTATAGCTGCAGACGCAAACGCAGTTTACATCTTTCAATCAACTCCTGAATGTGAATATTTGATGAATCAACAGACGCAATCGTGGACACTGAATTTTCTGGTTGCCAACATGCTGTAAATATCCAGTTGGCTAATATATCCGTGTTCATCATTTCATTTCACTTTTCTCTACAGACTGATTAGATTACTCATATTATATATTCATTACTATTGGGAGTGCTGTTAACTCTACAAAGTGTGATGAAAACGTACAAACATAGTTATTAGTTCTTTCGCATGGTATTTACATGTGCGCGTCACAAAACTAGTGGGCAGCTTTTTTCTGCCAGAACACCACAAATGATTTATGCTAATTATTCGAGTGTATTTACCATAAATCTTTTTACATACACTGTGCGTATAAATAAAGCGTGCGGCAGTGTAACTGAAACCACAAAGTTGCCACATCTGAGGGTAACTTCAATGTTGTTCAATGGAAACCATTCAAATTTGGTTACGACCTTTGCGATCAGCAAAACTCTTCCACTCTGCCATTTGCAGGTACGAACAGGCCAGCAAAATACGCTGGGGATGATGTACATAGCTTACTGAAACAGGAAGGGTCATTTGCTGAGACAACATTGTGAGATGGATTGATCATTACGGAACCAATTTTCAGTTAGGGACTTTTCATTACTGGAGCACACAGTCCCACTGTGGCCACAACCGTAACGGTTAAAACTAGAAACTCTGGTCGACTGACACGTAGGTTAGAGACAACCTGCAACATAAGTTACCCAACCACCCGCTTAGCCCAGCTCCACACGTAAGTAAATGTGCATATCTGACTAAAGGTTAGTTCGCTATTTCGTTGTCCATTGCTGATATGATCGTACGTCAGTAACGGTATGTTTTACTCACTCCCGTTCACTTTTTCTAACGTCTATGAACCATCAAACACACTTTTCCCCCGACGTGCACAGAAACAGGATTGTATAAGCGAAGGACTTTCACTCTTCCGTAGGACTTATGGACTTATGAGTTCATCGATTTTTAGTTATAGCTGCTGGGCGGCACTTCGCCCCTTTCGCATTGTGCTCAACCAATCGTGCTCTTACCAGCACGATACTCCGAACAAAGGGCGTCTTAGCTAAAAGAATTTATTCGACGCTGTTTCTCTGCATTTTGGAAGGACCTTTGGGTAGGCAGTAACGACCACCTCAACTTCATCAGTCCTATGGCCAAAGAGATATACTTACAGCCGTCACCTATAATAGTTGCCGCTATTCGTGCGATTGTTTACAACGCTTAGCCTATGATCTTGGAGTAAAAATATTGTAGACTAGTTTTCTTAAGCCAGAAAATCACTTTGATACACGATTGAAGTAGTCACGTCAACCCAGTCGTCAATCTGTGTTGGAGTTTGACAGTGACAATTTGTGTATACTAAGCTGAGATATGTCTGTGGGTGCTCTGCCTGCCGAAGAGCAAACAATAGATGAGTATGCGCAGTTTGGTGTGCCAACCGGTTTATAACAAAAACGGTGTTAAAGATGGTTGCATTTTCTGCGCAGAAGAAATAAACCATGTAGTTACGGAACATTACAATACAAATATGATTGGAGCATTCTTAAAGAAAACGAATCTGTTTGTAATACCATCAAATTGTCTGTTCATAGTTGTGAACAGCGTCTTTAGTCTCTGTTAGACTAGTATCCAGACTTACTGCCGAATGAAAAGGAACCACAAAACAGTTAACAGTTACCGATTTCTTGGAATATAAACTCCCGTTTGATAAATTTACCTGCGTCTTGAAAATCTTTTGACAAAGGATGCTCAAATCTAGACGGGTTATAAAATTTCCGCAACAGAAATCTATCTCCAGCAGACGTCAGTTTGATTACCCCGATGAGCGGACCCAGTTCAGAGCGACTGCAGTACGTCTTTGAATAGTTAATTTGTGGAACATGACTTGTTTAAGAAAATTTTCACTCGGAATCTATGAACCTAATCGTAAAGATTGTATTACCCATGACCACGCCGTGCACTGTAATCTGTCAACGTGTTTCCCCAGATCAGGTTTGCTATATTCGCTGGTGGCAATGAAAATCCAGGCAGGTGTTGTCAGTAGGTCCAGTTCGAGCCTTGGAGAAAACGGCATAAATGCCCAAACATTTTGCTAGTTATGTTGACAGAAACGTTCTTTTATTTGGTGAATTCCGTTTTTTCCGAACAAAGGTATAATGTAAGGTTCAGAATAAACATCAATAGTTCCATTTTTTTGATTATGATCTGTTAGAGCGAATTAATTTGTTAATTAGGCTGAGCTTGCCACTGTACCTGCTTCGGAATACTAGTCACGAACATACGTTATTGGTAAACGTGGACATGTGTCAGATGGGGTCGAGATTTCTTAAGGACCTAATAGACAACATGAAAACGAACAGTTACAGAAGTGTTATCAAGGGTCTCAGATTTTGTTTTCCGAAATACATATTCATTAGAATATGCCTGATAGTTCAACCGGGAAGAAAGTGAGGCAGAAGAAGGTTGAACATTTACGGGTATTGATTGAATTACCTTTTTAAGCAGTTTCCTGCAAACCAAACAGATTAGCTTATCAGATGAGTAATTATGGCATATAAAAGTTGCGTGTTTTCACTAGAAAACATCTGCGTAAAACAAACCCTTTACTAATTTGTTGGACAGTTAGAAAAACGTAAACAGAAATACAATAGTCTACGAAAGTCTACTCAGATCACCGCTTTTTTAGTGAGGTTTGTTGAATGATGCAACAGGCAGTGTACTCACGCATACAGTTTATAAGTAAGTCATCCTTGTTAGATCCTAAGGGTACAAGCAACACTGTTGTTGCCAGGATGATCTCGTCTACGTGTACTGCAGACCTACAATAGAGATTATGTTACACTTTAAGTAGAAATTCTACAAAAAGACCCAACATATGTTTCTTGACATTTCATTGTATATTTTACCTGATAGTTTTTTGCAAAGTTGTTCAGAATTGCGAGTAGCTACGAAACAATATCCACCATCAAAGCATTATTGCCTAATCCCCTTGCGCTCTGGTGAATCAAAAATCTTTTCAATATTATCACCGGGAAAATGAGACCGCTGTCAAAATTGTTGATTGCACTTTAAAAAACCAACAAGAAAAAACCAGCTTACGTGTCTCTACAGTGGTTCCGAACATCATAGTTTACTTGTGGTCTTACTTTTTCATTATAATCTGATGTATTTGATAATTGATATTGTAGCTTCGTAAATGCAACACCAAATATAAACCATTGATGATGAGCTGGTAATGAATGGACCATAATTACTTCTGTAAACATACTTTGAGTCGAACTAAGATCGAAATTATATGTCTTGCACTAGCTCCTGTCATTCATTCTAATTCCGCAACCTTAACCATGTCTGAAATGTGTGGTAAAATGAATAGCAACAAATCGTAAACGTATGTTAATATGAACAAAATTCGAATTTTCGTTGACCCTGAGGGGTTCTAAAATAAACGTTTATTAAACAGATTGTAAATTCCAAATTGCACATCAAGTTATTACGAATAATCTGTAGGAGAGACGTCAGACAGGAAACATCAAAACATTATTCTCATGTAATCAGACATATGATTGACCATAGCATATTTCATATGTCTATTTCCTCATATTTGAGTAGCCGTTTATTCACCATGGTAACTATTGTGCGAAAGGACCACATTCGTATGAGTTCCACAACCTGCTAATGGCGCTATCACATGATTTAGTGAACCATTTTTGGGGTTTACGTGTTTCTATTTGGCTTATTCCTCTAAACCGCCCAATATCTCGCCTGGGTTTAATTGAATTCCGTGCATTTTAAACCGATGTGCTTAATTGTATCCTTTAAGTTTAAATGAGCTAATCAATAAGCCTAGTTCAAAACCAGGAATTTCACATTCACATACAAGACAGCAAACTGACTCACCTTTTTCTGCTCATGTTTTATTGCCAGTTTAAGTCTGTCCAATTTAAACGCACAAAACATCTGCTCGTCCTTATTAAAAGAGTTTTCCATAATTCCCATGCACTGACCAGAACGTTTGGCTTTTCGTTGTTTGTTTGTTCTCCTCAATTTACACTGAAAGCAACACTTCTTATGACTGAAAACATTTTCGTTGTCCACGTTAGGAGCATCAGGCTGTATAGATTCGTGGTCAAAACTGACTTTGCGTGGTCCGGAAAATAAGTTTGACTGTCCTGCTTGAGTTGTGGCGAAAGAAATAACCAAGCCTTCATCCGAAGTTGAGTCGACTTTGTAAGTGAGCGGAACTCTTGAATTTGCATTTGCGTTTGCTGGGCTAGGGACCATGATTTCGAGGCGCCTTAGAGATTCCTCCTCTTTTTCCTCAGAACCTCCATGTGTTTGGACAGAAGAGGTTACGAGTGGACCAGGAACACTGAGAAGTAGACTGCTATTCTGACACTTAACCGCATGTTCATTCGTGTCGGATGTGCATTGCTTCCTGGACAGCTTTGACGCGCCGGGGGTGGACATATCATCGATTAGTTCGTCCGAAACGGTACGTTGGCTTTCTAAACTTTGCCCTTGATGTAGTTGTGCTCCATTGCCGGCTCGATTACCACTAGTCTGTCGTCTTTTTGAACCGTTTGATCGATGCGCCAGACGTCGCCAGTCACTTCGATCTGCGCGAGTCGTGGACCCATGATGACCCTCGCTATGTGTTACTTTTGACCCATCCACACTGTCAAAACTGCCGGGATGTAGTTCAGAAGGTGAGTGAGAGAGCGCTTTGTTCACTTCTTCAGGCTCATCATCCGACTCAGAGAACTCTTCGCTATCACTCGTGTTACTCTTGCTAAGCACTGCCACTACCTCACCGGTTCCACGACACAAATCGAGCAAATCGCAAGCATATTTCCGACACTGCTCACATAAAGAGATAAATATTTCTTTAAATTCGTTTTCACGCGAAGCTAGATGTAACAATTCCGAGGACAATTCGAACGCCGTTAGGATAGGATCGGGAGAAGTAAGAGAGATCCAGGCAGGGCTGGCCAACGCTCGGTAGGTGTTTATTCGCTGTAGTGTATGTTTTAAAGGATCCTCCGCCACCAAGTGACTGCACTGAACGCAACCGCATGAGGACTTATGCGGTTCTTCTATACGAGCCCCACGATCAAGCAACAGTTGGAGTATTTCAAACTGATTACATACGGCTGCCAGAATAACTGGTGAGATATCGGCAGAAAAATCATGACTCTCCTCTTCTTTCACAGGGAATCCGTACTCTGTATCCTTCCAACAAGAGCCAAGCATTTCCTTTGTGATGGATGGGTGATCGATTAGCATTTCAACAATACGATATACACCTTCTTGTATTGCATATAACAGAGCATCTCCTATTTTAATTCCATCTTGTTGTAGTAACAGCTCAACCAGTTCAATGTTTTCATTATCCACAGCAATTTGAATTGCTGTGCGTCCCAGCATATTTACACAGTTAACATTCACTTTTTCCTTGAAATTTAAACATCTGGCCAACGTGGATTTATCACCTCGTTCCGCAGCCTCCAGAAACACACGTTCCAATGGGTTTAGCTTATGTTTTTCTTCTAAAGGTCCCAGTGCCGTCGAATAGTTCCTTGCACCAAAACCCGACGGGGCAGACCGTATGTAACGTTTAGATCGACGACCTCTGGAATGTACAGATGGGGATCGCAAGCTGGAATCAATACAATCGGTTTCAGTCTCCATTCCTAATAGAACACATAATGGGTCCTCGTTGACTTTGGATGCTGCGTGAGCCGTACAAACATCACTGGTATCTCGTTGTGTGTTCGGTTTTATGTGAGGCCAACCAGTGGTAACTGAGCGACGTTTGGTCCTCTGTTTATCATTCGGTTCAGATACGGAGCCTGATCTGAAGTACGGGCCAACAGGTACAGCCGTTTCCAATGAACTCCCGTGTTTTAGTTGTGCTGAACGGTTGTATTCCATTTGAAAATGATAAAAGAAAATGATTAGGCCAATCGGGTGCTAAACAAATTGACACAACAAGTGTACATCCCATGCATATGGTGAATCAAAAGGGCAATTTTTACAATGCCTCGAAATGAAATAAGCGTTTATCTCATGCGCTTGTCAAACAATCCGATTTATCGTAAAACTAAACAGACACTACTCCACACATCAGCAAAATGACTCGATCTCTAGAATGTAGTGTTTAGTTCCACCCATTTCCACCCCTGCCCTCTAATCAACGTGTCAGAACGAATGGGCAACTGACGCATACAGCTGGCGTTGTGCGTGGGCTCACGGACCAATTCTCATTTCGGTTGTGATCAAATTTGATTGGCCAATAATAACAATCGCTCCATCTTCATAGTCCACCACTCTCTTCTGAATCAAACCATAGTAATCAGGTTGAAGTTTCATAAAGTGTCACTCCTGTTTAGCCAAATCATAAAGGTAACATCCGGCTTAACCGCATAAATATATCAAACGACAGAGATTCTAACAAATACATTTCTCGGTTTCTCTCAAAGAAAGCAGGATATTGACAATGATTCCATAGTAGGAATGAAATGCATCGAAATTTCAGTAAGTTTGTATAAAATGATCCGCCAGACACGTCCTGATCACTGGTCACGTTATCGATCCATCTTGTGCATTCAGAGTCCTGTTACGTCATTCTAACCCAAGATTCTTACGGTTTGCCGAAGCAGTCGCAATCAACCGACTCAAGCCAGCTCTCTGTGTTCAGAAACAACTGTTCGTGAATTTGACCATTCCCTGGATTTAACGACCTATCCTAACACGCTTATTGATTATCCTCCCCTCTAGTTGTTTGCTATAAAAAAGCACCTGTGTTATTGTGAATTTGGCACTGACGAGTCAATACAAAATACCTGCATTTACCAGTTTTCGCGTTCTAACTGCTTTGTTCAAGCTGTTCAACAGAACCAGTCGTTCAGAAGTTGAGTTTGTGTCTGAAATCGTGAGGTGGCTGAGTGCGTTGTGCTGGTGCACTTCTTGACAAATACTATGTTACTGAATGAAAATTAATAAAACCTCTAAAATTTTAGCTTCACTCTGGTTGTAAATGCACTAT
>LOND01002147.1:0-12841 GCA_014220965.1 Paragonimus kellicotti | reverse complement strand
ATAAAGTGTCACTCCTGTTTAGCCAAATCATAAGGGTAACATCCGGCCTAAACGCTTAAATATATCAAACAACAGAGATTCTAACAAATACATTTCTCGGTTTCTCTCAAAGAAAGCAGGATATTGACAATGATTCCACAGTAGGAATGAAATGCATCGAAATTTCAGTAAGTTTGTATAAAATGAGTTTTTATTTCCATAGTACTGGCCAAGGGGTATTCCTGGTGTCCAGACACTGTATGAAACGTATTATATTCTGATTATTCCTTTATCTGATACATCAGGTTGTTGCTGGTCTTAATTATATATATATATATATATAGGTTATTCCTCGGAAGATAGAAATTGGACGGGCAATATAATCGACTTTACAAAAAATGGGATCTCTAAGTAAACGACAATGTGTTATTGTCTTCATGTACAAGTGACTTGACTATTCTCTGAACTTAATGACCTATCCTAACACGCTTATTGATTATCCACCCCTCTAGTTGTTTGCTATAAAAAAGCACCCGTGTTATTGTAAATTTGGTACTGACGAGTCAATACGAAATGCTTGCATCTACCAGTTTTCGTGTTCTAACTGCTTTGTTCAAACTGTTCAAGGGAACCAACTGTTTCAAAGTTGAGTTTGTGTCTGAAATCGTGAGGTGGCTGAGTGCGTTGTGCTGGTGCATTTCTTAACAAATACTATGTTACTGAATGAAAATTAATAAACCTCTAAAATTTTAGCTTCACTCTGGTTTTAAATGAACTATTGTTTTAAAATTCATGGCAATTCGTTGCGTTGATTAACCTGAATAGGGCAATGAGAAGACGTAAATCATGTGATGTTCTCCGGAGTAACATTTCGTACATTCTGATCACACATGGACATGTAACTAATTTTAAACATTAAGATAAGGTTCCATAGGGCGGAAGTCATGGCTTAAGAGATTAGACAGACAGACACGGAAATGATCAGTAAAAATATGGGGATGCTGACTACCAGAGCAGCCGCAACGTCAACATAAATTGTGTTTAAATGCACTGGATATTTTTATTCCTGATAGCCGAAGGCTCATCAAACTGGAAGAAGCGTTTTCGGCTGTTTCGAAAAGTCTCATAGAATGCGTCACAAATTTTGACTCTGTGTCCTGTTCGGATTAATTCCTTTGTCCCCGATGACATTGGGTGCCGTCCGTCGGCCCATATACAGGCGCCTGGCCTTTCTAATTGTGTTTCCAGCCACTTGGGAACACGCTACTTGGTACGAGAAGCTGGCTGTCGGTTTGCCCTCCCTGGTACAGGTACACGAATATCTGTACAAACAATGAGACGTGACAAAAGTAGACTGTTTGTTCGTAGCCGAGGAGACTGATAAAGCACTGGTTGATTGTGTCATACACAGTTTAACAACGTTATAAGATTTATCGTTGTTGACTAACCTTTACCTAGAAACGGAAGTTCTACGTAAAACTTCCTTTTTAGCACCGTTTCTTCCTGCTTCCTTGG
Organism: Paragonimus kellicotti; assembly: GCA_014220965.1. Lineage (NCBI taxonomy): Eukaryota > Metazoa > Platyhelminthes > Trematoda > Plagiorchiida > Troglotrematidae > Paragonimus > Paragonimus kellicotti. The sequence goes on along the minus strand of LOND01002147.1, from coordinate 11,347 downwards.
GGTGATGACTGCTATATTTGTTGATAAACTGCAGGAGAGTACTTGTTGGCCTGCAGAGTATCTGTGCTTAATTCTAGTAGTAGACTGTCTTCCGTGCATAACTATAGCGCTCCATGGAAGAGCGTTCAAAGTAAGCTGCTCTTATATTGCATTGGACAGAAGCTTTCAAAATGTATATACTGTCCTGTCCAGGTAGGCTTTCTGTAAATAGATCTTCCTATTCGTGCCATCTGATCTTCGGATAACTAGAATGTCCAAGAACGGAAGGCAGTTGTTTACTTCGTTCTCTCTAGTTAGCTTGAGGTTGGGATGTGCGTGATTCAACTCCAAAAATAATGCGTTCGAATCACTTGAATTCTCAAAAATAGCCAGAATGTCGTCTACGTAGCGTTTGTACAGTATTGGCTTTGACAAACTTTCACCTAATGCAGATTCTACCTTAGCCATGAAGAAATCAGCTAGGAGTGGACCCAGGGGACTGCCCATTGCAACCCCGTCCACTTGCCGGAAAGTAAACGTCTGGAAGTTGAACTTTACATTATGTGTGCACAGGAGTAATAATGACTTTAGTTAGGATGCTAGAATAAGAAAAGGGGCTTTACTGCTTAGAATAAAATAGCCAATGCTATCAACTGTTTCATGCAGCGGGATATTAGTGAAAAGGATGTCACATCGAATGAACACATCAGTTTGTTCCGAACATCTAAACCGTCTACACAACTACAGTTCAAAGCTGTCTTTAAACTGTACTTACTGAAACATTTTATGATGGGTTCAGGCAAATCAGCTAGCCAAGTGGGTTAACTTGTGCTGTGGTACGTTGCACACTGACATAATGGGCCGAAATGAGACATTAGGCTTATGAGTTTTGCACAATCCATACATATGCGGCGTTCGTGTGTTCAGTGGCTTAAAGAATTTGTATTAGTCTGCAGAAATCAGGCCATATATTCTCAGTTTTTCCAGCTGTGGTTGATTTCCTTTTCCACCTATTGAGCGTTGTCGAGAGTGCAGTCCGGCAAAAACTTTTGAGTGTCGCTTTTTAACCAGGTATTAAGGCCGTGATGAAAGCAACTTGTTTTGCAGACATTGACATGATCAGTTTGTGCAATAACGATCGTTATTGCACAAACTGATTATGTCGATATCTGTAAAAACAAGTTGCTTTCCTCACAACTCTAATACCTGGTTAGAATGGTTGTATGCGATCTAATGACTTGAACTGGAACGATACGGTTCAATAACGAGGCCACAAAATCCGTAAATGTCATGCGTCGCTTATCGTTTAGGCCACACGAACAATGTGGTATACCTAAAAATACAATATAACTTGTCCCAATTTCTATGAAAAAAATTATCAATTCTCACTCAGCCTATTGCCAATTTGTAAACCTGTCTCATTCATGAATGCGAATTTCCATTATCTGGTGTCTGGTAAAGCAAATCTCCTGAAAGCTCACCCCGTTAGAGAAACATCGTATTTTTACTTTGTGCATTTGTACTCACTGATGAATGCTGGTAACCTGCTTTGCGCTGTTTCTCTAATGCTGGGAAGAAGGTTGTCAAAAGCCAGAGGCTATCGATCGTGAACTGTGACGGTCAGAATGCTGGAATGATGAAACCGAGAGATTTGACCTGAAACACGTAAGTATCCCATACCAGGTAACACGGCTGTGGTTACAGCAGTGTGTTGAGACCATTCGCTAACCTGATTAGGCTAGGAGGTTCGTTTTTTATGAGACTTTTGAGTAAGCCTTCCAAGTGAACTTTCTGTAAAATGGTTTGGACTCTGGATTTTATTTCCGGGTGCACGTTTGTGAGACGATCGGTGGCTAAGTGAAATCGATATCATGTTAACATGAAAAGTGAGACGTATCATACATAATTCAAGAATTGGAACGTTCATTAAAGCTCTTCTGACTGATATCCGTTCCATGCTTGAAATTTCATCGTTATCAGACGAGAACACTTCATTGCTGCATAATTGGTGACAACGTGTGTAAGTTTAGTCAGCGACTACTTGTGATGATAATGGTTGGTTATGCAACCTTGTTGAACTTTTTTTAAACGTTTGAGAATGCACTTTACGATAAGCTTTAAGAGTGATATTTTAATAAATCGGTTGTCTAGTTCCGTGAGAATGGCCTTACTATGTCCATCCTGATCACGATAACCAGGTAGAGTTGTGATTATTAGCCCGTCAGTCATATCAACCTTTTCAGTGAGGATATATTTAAACTACCATGGCGCTTGGCCCACTGGTTGCCTGGTGTGATCCTGGATCCTCTTCTCTTATTACGCAATAAGTTCAGGTTTTATTGAGAATTCATTTTCACCTTATCGTTACATCCCATAAAGATTTAGCAATTCAAATACAGCTTTGACAAGAATTACAATAGGACAGTCACGAAGAATTTGAAGGCATTAAACAGTGCGTTTGTGAAGCTTCAGTACAAAATCTGAAATAGTCGGTGACATTGATGAAAATGTAGTTACTTACTTACTTACTGGGTACGTGAACTGGTACACGAGCCAGGAGGTAGTGTCAACAGGTTGCTTACCATTTAGCAAACTTTTTCTCCAACGTCCACAGTTTCATCATTTAAAGTCCAGGCATACAGGCCTAACTTTTTCAATCATAAATATCGGCGCGCAGTTTTGCTGAATTTCGCCGCATGTAACTTCTGAACGACCATAGGGAAAGGCTTTGTCGCGAAATCTGATATGCTTGAATTAAATAAGATGAACTATTGTGCTGGAAACAGATCGCTCCGGTGGACTACTAGTAAGAGGACGATATGTCGTCGTAGGACAATTGGTTTATCGATATGAAATTTTTTAAAATTTACACATGAACCGTCGGTAGCATTACCACGTAGCAATGTCTTGAATCAGGAACTATTTTTTCTAGTCCTACTTTTTAATTGGTACTGTTAAGTTGCTGGAATTTCATTTTTGAGCATTGTCAGAAGTTCCTTTACCTTCATTGATTCCCGAATAATTTGTTGGACGCATTTACCATTTGCCAGGTTCTTTCACGACAGTTTCTTTCTAAGCATTTTTCTAACAGCATAATTGAGTATATCTGGGTGAGTAACACTCAAGGAGCGAACATTTTACTTGTAATTATCACAACTGGTAACGTATGAGTTCTACTATATTTCAACGTCTGATCCGGGACTGTTGAAATTTCCCATCATGTATTGTTCAATGGGTCATTACAGCTGATGAGTGCGATGGCTACTGTTAATGCTGGATGTCTAGCGGTTGTTCGAGCAACGCTTAATCTACTCGCGACGTCTGTCGGCGAGTGAGGCTGAATTGAGAATAGTCGTGTATGTAAGCGGCGAGCGTCTTTATATTTTGAGCTCGCTGAGCAACCGATTCGGATGCAAAAAGGAAAGACGATCGTACTGGAGAGTTTCTTATTACTAAGATGCAACAAAATCAGTTTGAACTAAAGATAAGAAGATAACAACAAGCCTCGATATCAAATCCACCAAATGTACAAATTCTGAGACTAACGGTTCACGTGAGGACACTTTGGTTAAAGCGTCTCGAATCTTAAGGTTATATACTGAAATCAACTTTTGGATGTTGCTACCACATAAGTCACCCGACATGAAGTTGATATCTCTGGTCGTTTTCAAAAATTGTGCCACCGAATTGACGGCGACAAACTAATTCTACCTTGGTGCGAACCAAGACCTAGGCACGCTACTGACTAAAACTATACAGCCGTGGTTAAGTATGCATAAATGTGATTGTACTTTGATAAAATTTGTGAAACCTTTCATCCTAAAGCCTTATTTATTAGATTAGTCCAGTAGTTCGATTGCATCTGGAAAGGAAATAGATAGGCATATGGAACTGACAGAATCGAAAGTTAAGCTCCCATCTGCGGAAAAGAAGCTTGTTTACATGACGTTAGACTGAAAAGGCGAGGCGTTGGCTGAACTGATTACTCATAGAATAAGTAACGCAATTGAAAAGACCTACAAGTGCGGCACAACTGCGAATCTCGTTCAGATCCGACTCGGTAATCCATGTACAAGCTCAAAGATTCGTTGCCTAAATGTGTGACCTCATTTTGTGTTTTCTTTCACATGCTCCTGTGGAGCAGGTTACGTCGGTCGCACAACCAGGCGCCTTTCTCAGAGGATACGTGAGCACCACCCCGCATGGCTGACTAAGGGCGAGGTGAAGTCCATTTCGAGTGCAATTCTGGCGCACCTTGTTGATTCAGGTCACCAAATCTCACCGGAAGTAGCTTTCCAGCCCATTTACCGCTTGCCCAGTCGTCAATCCAGAGGAGTCAAATTTCGTATTCTGGCCACTGCGGAGGCGATCGGAATTCGGTTGCGCAATCCACAGTTGTGCGCTCAGAAGAAATTTGTACAGGCCCTGCGGTTACCATGGCCCCCCGTAACTGACTCGACAACTCCGATGGAAAACTTTGTCACCCAATCGTCCTCCAATTCACAACCACATGACGTAATTGTGTGACTAATTGCTTTTGATTTTGCTCGCTTGACAACCATGATGATATAAAATGTTATGTAATTGGCCCGATGATGAATAACCGAAAACAGACTGTTCGCCAAAACACCTTTTTACTTCTAATGAACTCATGGGGCTAGTTGAATCGTTGAAAATTCAGTGTCGTTTAGATGCACACAATCTAGTTTGAACAAACAGTTTTATCAGGACATCCTCCATTATTCGTTAGGTTTTTCGTCCTGCATTGGACCTATCAAAATGCGGCGTTTGACATTATTTTTACTGTTGCTGTCAATCAGCAATAGACGTTGATTTTCTAAACACTCATTTTATTTCATAAGTCCGCTTTCTTGCAACGTGAATAAAATTTTTCTTACTATAGTCAGGTTCCATCCTTCATCTTATTTACGAAAGAGACTTGGATCCAAGTACGATTCCTACAGCTACTCAAAGACTGTTCTTCTGACTGTTAAACTTGTTCAATAATGTACAAGCCCAAAAATGTATGAACTCGTCGAAAACCTACTGACAGTACTCCCGTGTTAATTTTACTCACATGTGCCTTAGCAGTTTCGTATACTTGTGACGCTTGCAAATTGTTTATTGGTTAAAATTTTTTTACTGGAACTCCTGACCCCTATGAACTTATTTAGAATACTTTCAAAGCCGAATTAGGTCTGTGGATTTCATGACGAAAGCAATCGTGTACGTTTTGTTAATCACGCACGGTAGACCCAAACAGAACAGACCAGATCAGATCAGAGTACAAGGGAACAGATGGAAGCAGTTCTATTTCACTAAGCAGTCAGTTGTTCGTTCGTGCTGTGACGGATTGCGGGTTTGAGTTGACAGATAAGACTGAAGTGTTACAACCGTTATTGATCTGGTTAGGGATTAAATGAAGTCAGTGTGGTAACTGCATAAAGTAAACTTCCTGCGGTAGCTGGGAAGGATTTCAATGAACCTTTTACTGCCTCCAAATGTCAACCGTGCATTAACTAGAGTTTGTCATATCTATCCTCGGGAGACGCATAAAGCAATGTTGTTTGTCATGCTCCAGATATGATAGTGTGTTTGTCTCCAGTTGCACCCAGTTTGGGTGAACAGGCAAACAGGTGAGATTGACACTCTTCATTATCTATGTGAAGAACTACATTCACTGTGTAATCACAAACCATTTTTACAAATAACAAAATCATACAGTAGATGTGCTTGAACATTCGCTGAAATTTTTTGTACCATTTTTTAGCCCAATTTTCCCCCACTTTTTATATTTGCTCACCAGTACCTTTCAAAACATTTCATTTATACAAATGAAAACGGCGATAAATAACTAGCTTAACGTTACGATCCATTCGTAATATTCTATTACAGTCATCTCGAATGATAGTCGTAAGCAGTAATGTGATATAAATTTGAAGTTTGCGTTAATTTAAGTTGTATACAAAGCAACGCATAAGCGCTTTTAACTTCGTACTCACCACAATTGGTAATAATATTCTCCAACTAATGAAAGCTCTGTAGACCGAATTCCCCATTAAGTACTGATGAAGAACTGACGCCGATGGGAATCTGTATAGAATCAGAATCTATAAGCCGAATAAATTCAATAAGCGTGGTTATGAATACGGCTACGAAATATATCTGAGGCGTGACGATACAATTCGGTCCTTTTGAGAGACCAAAACCGTGTGTCCATTCTTTGTCACAAAATGACATCCACAGGAAATATCGAACAGATAAGTCAATACAGGTCAATCTTTTCAAAAACAAAACCTGATTCACGTTAATTGTAATTCTGCGTGATCAGCTCGGAACACTCAAGTAAGTTACATCAGTACAACTTAGTCTGTTCGCGTCTACATACAACGGTAATGGACTCGGGGACCAACAGATGGTGGGAAACTATGCAACTATAGTTATATCGGAGTCCAATTGTGCAAAAAAGCCTAACATTGCACAGTTTAACAACCGCAATACCTCACGAAAAACATGACCCGGCTGTGTAGTCTATGTTGCTCACATCCGTACACTGGTGACCTGACTGGCTAGCTCAGTGAGTTGACTATTTTTTGACACGAACCCCTGCTTTACGTCTGGACACCAGTTACACCTGGCACCTTCACTGTTCGAACGCCTGTGCTGATAGGTCAGCAGGCAGCTCACCCACCTACGTTGAAATCTGTCCCCGTCAATATCATATGTCTTGCTGAAATATGGTTCTAGGATTCTAGTGCACAACTTCATTTTCCACCTCCTCCAGCTGCCTCACAATGCGAGTACAGCGTGCAATTGTCTGGTGACCCTGAGGCTGAAGTCACTGACGAAGTCGTTGTAGATGTGTATAAGCGCATACAAAAAAAAGACGCTGCTTGCCTAGATGCTTGTCAGTAGCGACTTGTATGCTGCCAGAGTCGAATTTACGGTTAGCGCACCGAGAATCGCCCATCACGGACGTTGCATGCTCTTCCTTTGCCCCACAGAGAGTAGATCAGACGTAATCGGAGATGTTATTAGTCGCCGACTCATCACTCGTCTACGCATCGCACGCGGCGCGGATATTGTAGAAATGACCAGAGACTTAGACATTCAGCTAATCAGGTTGGGTTCTGACATTGTGACTTAAGCGAATAATGCTCTTGGAGTATTCGTCAAACTGATTGTGATGAACAATTGTTGTGTTCTCGAAGGGATACCGGTCCGTTTATAGGGGGCACTAGGTTTGTGTCAATGCTCGGCAAGTGATCGGATAAAAAAATGGAATTAACCCCAGCAGAACGTAAAAGTTACTATGAGCCCGCACGAGAAACCGGTCATTTTGTAGGACGATTTGCTTTTCGTTCCACTCATCTAGCAGTCAGAGATTAACCGCGTGTTCACTGCAAACTGTTTCAAACTTCTTCCGCCTCGGTCAGCCTCACGCACCGTAAATAAACCAATTAGACGCGGCTGACCGTCCGTACACCACACAAGAACGTGCGCACACAAGATGAACAATGAGTTTGCAGTATTGATGGTTTAGGATAGAAAGCAATGCTGAAACCTGCAGAGATGTGAAGCTCCAGATAAACCAAAAGTTAGAAACCTTATTTTACATAGATTAACCTGGAGGAATGAACAACTGTGAACGCAATTTCGTTCAGTTTATCACGTAAAAAATTCGAATAGTTGAAGGACTCGGACAGTGAGCTTGCGGCAGAAAATTATGAAATGTTTTCAACTGACACCGTTCGCGGTACTCAAATATAGTTTGACAATTCCCGTTAAAGTCGCCTTTTAGGTAAATAGGACAAAAGCAGTTTTGAAGTATTGCCGAAGAGGAACGCAAAACATAAACAATTCTTACTAGTACAAATGGAAAAGAAACACCGTCTAAGGACAGGTGTCTAGGCGATCGCGTGACACATTCTTTACGTCCGCCGGAAGATGGCTAGTCAACGCGCAGTAATCACATTTTGCGCCTCCAAGTGATCGGCGTTAAGGCCCGTAAATCAACGATTCGATTTTGGGCATCTGGGTCTGAACGACTGAATATCGGTCAAGACTAAGTTGGATCTGACATGGGACTCAACTGGGATGGGAAAATCGGTCCACCTTGTGGCATCACAGGCAAAAGATTAGAGGCTGAATAGAAAAGAACCATAAGCATGGTAATTAACCCAGGTGTTCTGTTGTTGAAGAGGACGGATGTTGGTTAAACGTATAGTGAGTGAGCTGGATGAACAAGAGACGTGCATTGAGAGTAAGGTGCAGGTAGTTCATCGAAGAAGTGTACTGTAATAACGCAGAATCCCAATTGTTATCCAGGGCGACAAAGATGAGTCGCTGGCTTCCATGAAGTGATACGGTGGAGACTCACTGCATGAAGTTGATGGAACCGTTCGGTGTTAAGCATTAGATTTGCATCTCTCCCTAATCAAAACGTGTGTCACACTTCAAACTCACTGAAATATTTTGACTATACCCTAATGTCAGGAAGAACATTGGTTTCCGGCTGACCCCAGTAGCCTAAGTCAAGCCACTCGGAATGGACCTAATAAGTTCGGTTAGTTGAAAAGTTAACCGTGCAATAACGTTAGACGACCAATTTAAAACAAAAGAGCTTAAACAAAACGAAAGATAACGATCTACAAACAATATCCACATTAAGCTCGCAGCGTGCCACTGTAACATCAACAGAAATTGTCTTGTATGCATCATATATATATATATATATATATATATATATACACATCTATATATATATATATATATGTAAACGACCTTGGAGCCAACGCAAAGACGGCTGACTATACATCAGCTTCTGGAATCCGAGATTTCTGAAAAACTGTGATCATAACTACCTCAGTGTAATATCAGTTTCTCTGTATTACGTTTGTTTTAAACTGACGGCAATGAAATATGTAACTCAAGAAGTTGAAAACCAGTCATAGCTTGCAGTGACAATATGGAGTGATAAGGCCAGTGTTCATTTTTTCCAACAAAATATGTAGATGTTTCCATCTCAGTTATGTTCTCTATGAAAAGATAATTGACTCTATGTATATACCCGTTTGCACCGTATGCATATGCACATATAATATATTTTTGACAACACTTGCGAACCCTGAGCGATGAAGCGGACGGTGTTCAACACTGCAGATTGACACCCTTCTATAGTGTGGTTAAAATGGGATACGTTGGACTCCACCTAAGTTCGCGCCAGATCACATAATACGCCGCCTTCTTTGGCGTGTTGAAAACAACCGTTCTGGTCAATTAAAATTTAAGCTTTGGGGGACGGTAGTTGCACATATTGCAAATCTCTGCTTAATATTTACAGGGACGTGATGGCATACTTGCACACTCAGTAGTGTTGTAACGCATTCGGGGGATATTTTCAAACAAGTGATTCAGCATTACAGTATTACGGTACTTTTGCAGCGTATATCTGGAACATGTGAAAGACGATTGTTTAAAGGGCTTTAACCAACCACCAATTTTCACTAGTTTCAAGTTCACCAAAACAATGTTTGGTATCTAACGAGAGCATTCTGAGCCTTGTTTAGCACATCTAAGGACATTAAATCGGATTATAAAATTAATCATGCAATGAAATCACATAGGGTACGATTATGTTTCCTATGGATTGCATAGTTTACGAGAGAACGCAGCGAGTAAAAAGATAAGATACAGTAAACCAACGTATACGAATGGCATGCCCTAACATGCACTTTGCCTACTGTAGGAGAAATACGAATTAGAGAGATGAAAGGAGTTGCCCTAAATGAGATTGATGGAAGATTACCAAGAAATGTTCATCCAAGATGGTTTATTATGTGACAGGTGTCGGATATGATATCCCGGAATGGTTGTTATCGTGTGAATCTTAAATCAGTGCCAAGTGGTACAGTTTTGTCGCAAGTTACTATGAGAATAGTATTCCAAAGATATTCAGGCTGTACGTCTCAGGAACCTTCGGCGTCAGCACTGAATTCGCAATTTGTACAAAAATGTGTTCATATGCTTATTTACACATTGGACCGATAGAAAGCCAGTTACACACAGATGCAGTAGAACTCGAATGAAAAATGAAAAATGCAAATAGTCGATTCAAATGAAGAAGGTTATAAGATGCTACAGTCGTTTTGTGCATTTGCATCAATCACAACATTACCAACAAATACGGTATTACGATCGAACAGATTTGCATCAACACAAACTCGCCTGAAACCTGGACGACCATATGTTTATGCAGGATATTTCCGTGCTGGACACCGAACCAATAACCACATATTAGGTTCAACCGAATTATCATGTCTAAGTGCTGCAACACGTTTGCTGGCGATCTATGCTCAGGTTGCGCGATCTCGTTATCAAGGGGCCTAGTTACACTTTCGCCAGCTCAGTATGATGATCTTACGATTAAGAATTGCTGTTTAACTCATAGAAATTGTTGAATTTTCTGAGCATTATACAACCGGCGAATGTGACTGAGATGTTGAACACAAGTCGGTCGTACTGAACGCAATGTTAGTGGAGCATTGACCAACGTGGTTGCCTCGTTACAACCTAGAACAGAGTTCAAATATCAGCAGTGCATGTATACGCACTACTGAAGAAAATTACCAAGACAGAAATTCGAGGACACTATAGCTTTTAAAAATGATGTGATTGAAAGTAGATCGGTGCGAAAACTGCAGCTACATGTGAGTATGTTCAAACTGTATCAGTATGAGCTGTTCTTGTACACATCGGAAGTGGGTGGTCATGACTAATAATAACCAAGTTAATGAACCTTAAAAAATGCGACTCTTCGTGACGCATCAGCTTATTGAGAACACTTTCCATGACCATTTCAACAACGGGCCATTAACAAACGTTTATTAATTGATAAGACAAGCTCACATCTGTGCTTCTGAAGACCTGTTTATTGGCTGCATTATCGACTTGATGGTCTACCTACAGATCAGAGAAGCACACTGTACAATACTTGCACTGTTCCCTCTCAAACCTGTTACACTTTCACAGACATGCGCTTGCTGTGTAACCACTTGCTTAAAATGAGTAAAGCAAGTTGTTGTTGCCATGGCCATCTCCGAAAACGTCGCTCATGCCATTTTCGACAAAGGTCGGCCCTTCATTCAATCACTATTACACTCTCCTCCAAACCTGTTAATCTCATTCATTGAAATGAGTCCATAAACGACAGTATTTTCGTGCCTTGAGGAGATGGTCATGTAGTAAGTAGTTTGAGATTTAAATTTTTTTTCAGCAATGCATTGAATAAGACCATCACATTCTCACCGATATAATAGATACAATGAGCAAAGTAACTGTGAGCCCATCCACTTTTTCACATTGTCTG
>LOND01002145.1:62508-72901 GCA_014220965.1 Paragonimus kellicotti | reverse complement strand
TTCGAAAAGGTGCATGTTCCCTTAAATGTTGAAGCAAACGTTAACATGTGTAAACTTACACGACACTGTCCTTCACATGGTACAGATCGATGCTCCAGGGCTGGTATAAATGAGCAAACAAGATTCTGGTAGGCCAAATGAATCAACACTTCAGGGTTCGGCTACTGATACACACATATCGAATCATCCTCATAGTTTTAAATATTCACTGATGTACATGGACTGAGATATTGTCAAGACACGTAAACGTCGACGGCAGAATCCTTACGGTTTTCAGCTAAGGCCTCTGGCTCAAAAGCGGCCTACCAGAATCTTGTTTGCTCATTTATACCAGCCCTGGAGCATCGATCTGTACCATGTGAAGGACAGTGTCGTGTAAGTTTACACATGTTAACGTTTGCTTCAACATTTAAGGGAACATGCACCTTTTCGAACAAAACCGGCTGATCGAACTGGCTGTTCGTGAGCAAAAGAGAGGACGGCGTCAGTTCGGGTTGTTCGTCGTGTTCGAATGGTCAAGGTGGATAACGCCTTCATGACTCGTGGTTGTGCTACCGCTCATTTGCGATCTGTTAACTTTATGCCAGATAATTTCTTAATTCCGAAATTGTATTTGAAACCCACATTTCATCCACTTTATCCGTGTATGAACCACGCGATCCTTATTGACACGTACCACGCAGTTTTGGCGTTCTTCGATAATTAACTCAACATCACGCTGCACGGTCGATTCAAATCACGATTTACCTTGAAAAGAATGCATGCGATGAGCACGCTGTTTGCTGTCAGACTTCCGCTCGTCGTTTCACCCAGATACGGAATTTCCATGCTGGTATCTTATTCTCATTGATCCTTCAGCTACTAACTGTACCGCAACCAAATCGATCATATTTTGAGTAATTCTAGGCGGAAGTTGGAGTGACCTGTGTCCACTCGTAGACTTGTTAGAAGTATTGTTTGTTTGCAACTTATGTAGTTTATTACAAACCAGCTGCTGAACCGTATTTTGAGCACGCATGGATCCACCAATCAGGATGGAAGTATTGGAGGTTACGGGACATTAAATAAATACACTTGTTCTTGTTAGTGTAACCATTTTTTGACCGTTGAGAGTCCGCCTTTTTTTGACTCACAATATATTCACTATTGAACAAGAAAATTGTTGAACTGCCTAGGTTTCCCGCACAGATGGCTTATGTGTATGTAAATCCCATTGCCTCCGTTCAACTCTAACGTTTTCATATACCTGCACTATCCCAAACTGAATAACGAAACCAACCGTTGTCGTTCGTTTTCTTCTTAGCATCGCTCACATGACTTTTGTTGATTATGGTTACTTCATCCAGTCATCATTTTCACTGCGTGCTGACAGACAGACGGAAACGGTTGGTGATCCATTGGAATGTGGAAATCGGACTTGGAAGGTTCGATCAAAAAGTATGCCTGTCGAAATTCCATCACGAGCAATTCACTGACGGCATACGTTTCAAACAGTATAAAGTGTTGCTAATCCAGTTTATGTATTGGTTGTTATCCAGTTAGGTTGAAGCAGCGAATCAAATTTTCACGGTCATCGTCAGTAGTTCGAGCTGGAGATATTCACTACAAGAAAATTTATCTGCAAAAGATGTCGTTCCAGAATTGCCGAATAGTCTCGGACGATAATGTCTGCCTCGGCGCATGGCAGGAGCAATCTTGTACATACGTTGACGTTGTGTTCACTACTGATTGATTATTTTGGCCGGCTCTATCGCCCCCTCTTAATCCTGTATCCAGATTTTAGTATTATTATTTTGCTCAAATAATTGTTGACAGCTGATTGTAGGTCTTCTCATATCTGAGATTGACGCCTTCAAAAGCCTTACGGCTGTTCAGACGAGAATACGTCACAGAGCTTTACAATAGCACCTTTAACGAGGTGCTCATGCAGCGTTCTTAATCGGTGATGGACAACCTCGATATTGCTTTGAAAGATCATCATTGATTTTATTGTTCAGTGTGACATAGTGCTCAGAATTCCGCGTTCAGTTGAGCGATTTCGTGAGGGATGTTTGGGCTGATAGTCATCGATGTAGTATAATGGACGTGTATGCTTATTAATTGCAAAAATCATGTGGTTTTCATGTCCGGTCGGCTAAAGCTAAGCGGCGGTAACTGTTCATGTGCACATCTAGTCCATGCGGACTGAGCGCTGGAAACTACCTTGGTCTTTCTTGATCAGGAGTGTAAAAATCCCGCTGCTAACATGATTTTCATTGTGTATACCATTGGACCATCATCACTGGCCTTAGCTTCTTTCGTTTTGAATATGTTCAATGTCCGCCTAGCTTGATGTCGCTTGCATCACTACAGCTTTTTGAAGCTTCAATAACTCTGCCTCTTAGTTTGCGTTCTCAAAACATCGACATCTTGCTGGTCATTTTTGTTTCCCCCACTGCATGATATACACTGCACCCGGCCACCGAAACAGTGTTGCCTTCAGTTTACTATACGTGTGCGTGATTGGTCTCGGGGCACCGGGTATATCTAACGTTCAACTGCATGTCGAGCTGTTGTGTTGAGGGTTTAAACCATTAACGTAAAAAGTGGACACGTGAGATGATCATTTTGTGTGATCACACTGGCTGTTTGCAAGGAAAGGAGGGAGCAACACAACTGCCGGCTACCGGTTTTATATCTCATTAGTGAAGTCATTTTTCACGTCAGTTTATGTCAATATTAGGTTCGCTGTTCTTACTTGTGTGCTCACATCTCACAACCGTTTTGATCTTTGTTGCATCTCGCTAAGCCCGCGTATGTATGATCGTTAGCTGAACTCCCTGGTTTCTCTTTTCATTCGAGTCGTCTTCTGTTCACTTTTACTATCTACTCCGTCCGTTGTTGTTGTTGTTGTTGTCTGTTCCGCTACGCATTTACACATTTTTATGGCATTTGTTTATGCACTTTTTGCGTACAGTGAACAGCTGCTGCACATGTGGCTCGAGACGCTTTGCTCGTCAGTCAAAGTGGTCGAGAAATGGTACTATCCTTGGTCTTACATGCGTAGTCCGGGTTGGGTACAGATAAAATGCGAGCTACGGTGAGTCGACTCTGTTTCCGACACTACTATGCCCTATTTTGAAATTGTACAAATGCAACATTGTACCGTTTGCCGCCAATCAGAAGTTTTGTCTCTCCTCTTCATTCTTCATAATGACTTATGAAACGTGGGTTCGCAATCTGTTTTTGTAGCTACCACCACAGGACGTCCAGGCCATTTCGATGAACCATGTTATCTAAACTACATATTTCGTCTGTTTCGTCTTGGTACATTTTCTACACCCAAGTGACTGTAAGGTTTTGAAATCGTACCCCGAAAAGTATCGTATGCCACTAGATTAAGTCTTGTATTCCGTGTGAATTGGATGTTTTCCAGAGACCGATATGTGGACGTAAACATTCGAGCTAGCCTGTGCTGGAACAGACTATTTTAAGTTGGCTCATCCCCACAGAGCTCATATCCAATATTATATTAGAGTAGGTGCTGTTTTTCAAACCCAACGGGCCTTTTAGCATCAGCCGAGTGCAGCCAATGTAGCCGGTTGATGGAAAAATGACATCGACTGCATTTGTAGCTCCACCAAATTTGTTTTCAATTGACAGGATTAAGGCATAAATGATTTATCACACTGTCTTTTCGTGTTCGCATCTGGTGAATGTGATACAATTCCTTCTACAATAAAAAGTGTCTTTTCCAAGACACTAGCGATTGAACCAGGACAGTTTTCCATTCATCATCATCATCATAGACAGCAATACATCAGTGGTTCACACTGATGCTTAACTGCCACACAACCACGAAGGAAAAAAACCTATATAGGAGAAAAAAAGGGGAAGAGACCTAACTACTAAAAATAGCTACGTCTATATTCAAACATTACAACATCAAGGTGCCTACACCTTGCAAACAAACAACCGAGCTGTAAGTGAAAGTAAGGCGTCATCAGCAAGACAGCTTCCTTACGGCTTTCACTGCCCGCATCATTAAGTGCACTCACTTCACAGACAACTCGGCCAAACAACGACAGCATTCACGCCACTGAGCTCGATTAGCCGCCATCTCACCTAACGTCTCAAGCCACCGATTCTGTGAGGATTTTGCGTAACTTTTATGTAAACCGGCTGTTATGCTTATCTTTATTTGTGAGTGTTTTTCATCGCTTTCTTTTCTCGTTCGGAGATAAGGTAATTCTTGCAGTAACAATACTAGCTGGTTCAGCCCACGATTATTAAGAGTACATCTGTTTAGGTTTGGCCACCCTGATCTTATCTAACCCTCATATGTAACATAATACCAGGGAGAATCTCGTGGTTCAAAAACTTGAGCTGTTTTTTACCTAACGGTTTATTCTTCTTTTGTGATTATCTCTGTTCAGTCCCACTCAGTTTAGACTATGTACTTTTTGTTGGTGTGGATCAAGCAATTCCAATCGACCATAAACCAACTGTCCGTTATGATAATCTGTTTAACTTTAAACAAGGCATTGGTCCTGTATATTCTCCAAATTTAGAATCAAAAACTTAAAAAGAAAAACGCACGAGCAAGTACACTTTTGGACGGTTTCGCTGTTGTATCCATAACAATCGACTAGCTAGGTCTATTATCTATTAGCGGATACCCTGAAACATATCACTACAAACACTCGTTTGTTTGCCAAATTGGATGCATCCGAGTAGAGGTTACTAGTCACATGAAGACAATCTGTTTGTCGGGACGATCTCCAAAGTGGCCTGTTTCTTTTGCTTCAATTATTTTCCCGTATGATCTACTGTTACTTCTGATTTACACTATACTTGCGATCAGCGGTGCTGAGCAGTATACAATGTATGAAATGCAAAATGAGCTGCGTATTGTGAATGAAAGGATGGTGAAAGTGAACGATACCCGCCAACAATGTAATCTCTCCAATGGAATATGATGGGCAGCTGCTGTTGTTGATACTTGCTTCTTCCTTCGCACACAGCGTCCGCAAGTGTACTCTCCTCTCTGAGTCTCAGCATGTCATGCAGTTGAAAAACTATTCATCACGTTATGTACGCACGGGGCACCTCAAAGACATTTACATGTACACATCGCTACGATGGGTTAGGCGAATGATCCGTTTAACAATCAACTGTAGGTGTGTATCATGGCGAGTGGAAAACTCAGGTGGCAAGTCCGTTGTTGTTGTATGTGTGTGTTGGTAAGACGAATCGGGACACTGGATTACCGAACGAAGTTCTACAGCTTTTACGCTGATCACTGTAAAAACGAGGAATATCGCTCTATGATAATGCTGAAAGTGGTTGACACAAAGGAAAAATTGAGAATGGCATAGTGGCTATTAGATCAAATTGTTAACGTTTAAATCTGTTAATCAAATCGACTCCCCATGTCAAACAACATTGTTCATGTTTTCTGGATCTTGGAAACCTAGACAACTCAGTATCATCAGCTGTCCGCTTGAAACCTGCCGCTAACTTCGATATGACATGTTTTTAGCTGGCGACTGAAGTGTCATCGCGATCACTTAACTGTTCGATTATCCTTAGGATGCTGTATACCTCAGATAAAAGATTGTTCGGGACCAGTTCGCAACAGTGTTGTGCTCAAACTCATAATGACTTGGTCGAACATCAAACAGACAGTGAAATTTTGTGGCCTGTACATTGTACTGGAAATGTTTATTTGTTACGTTCCAATAAAAAGACTCTTCTGGTAATCAATGTTTAGTTTGGTTTACGGAAACCAGTGCATGTCAAGAACAGCTGAAACGTATACCACTGTTGAAACTCCACAGATTGCCTTCTTTTTTCATGAATTTACTCGATTTGTATCTCAGCGTTTGCGTACACACACACACACACACACAGGCATCTAGGCAGCTGTTGATGTGCAGATTAAACACGTGTTTCCTAAGAGAGCATTTCATTTTACCACGTGTTTTGATTCAGCAATCGTTGCTGTGAGTGTCTAAATTGTCACATCAAAAGCATTTCAAAGTTTGGCATGTGCCACCCTGGTGATACATCTAGATATGCTGCACGCGTTCATATCAGCCGGTGGTCAGTTGACAGAATCTGATGTACTGGTTTACCGATTCGGTTACTTATCCTATCTTTTTTGCACTTGTGTTCCTCCATTGGTTTAGGCTCTGTCAGTTCTTGTCGTTACAGTCGTAGCGATCATACGGTCTACACGACTGTGATAAACATAACTACACATTGATTATCCTCGTTTAATGTCCCTTAACTGGACGTGGTTGATCGAATAGCATCGTCCATTGGTTAATGGATTAACGCGTCTGACAGAGCTGGCAGTCACAATAGTTGTCCTGGTTTGCGCACATATTATCTGTTTGCAGTGCGCGATGGGCTATCATAATGTTGAGAGAATTGAATTACACATTGATATCGAACACGCAAAACAGGAAACATCATCACTAACGACGATTATCATACCGCGTACACTTCCTCCGAGCAGTCAGCAAGTTCAAAACAACGAGAACGAGCGGTGCTGTATCATGGGTGATCCTTAATTACTCAGGTATTAGGCAATTATTTTTCTTTTACATATCTCTTTCCTTTTTAGGCACAAAATTTTTCATTACACGCAGAGGCAAATCACTTTGGTGCATTAGAATTTTCACGTTAGAATCTTAGGACGTGACGGTCCAACTAACCGGAAGGGACAACCAATCTTAATTAGAGCACTTCGCATTGGCTACTTTGATCGAGGAAGTGGTACGGGTTATTCGAGGGGTGTCAACGGCTTTGCTTAATGAGAACGGGGTTAGCGGTCAAAGTGGAGCACAGATCATCTGACCCTGTTCCTACTAATTCATCAAACTGCGGGCCGTATTGGTTCCTTTGACAGGTAAAGGGTTGCGAGTGGTTAGGAGTGTCTGTGGATCTCACGTCCAATAGGAGTGAGGTTTAGGGTTGTGGTAGACTTCGAGCTGTAATGTGAGAGTGAACCAGTTTGTGAGAACATTTTCATTAGTTCTCTTGCATACATGGCTGGCGGACGCAAGTACACTCGCATCAGTCCCGAAACACGCAGACGTATTATCGAAGCATTCGAAAGGGGCGATGACTGGCGCACGGTTGCCCTTCTGAACGGAGTCAAGTGTAATACCGCTTACAAGTGGCTTCATGTGGATTGCATCAGTTATGAAGCTCAGCCTCGCAAAGGACAGAAGCAAGATTCTGACGGAATCAGAGATCGATATGTTGTTGGAGTGGATTTCCGTAGACCCAACGATTACACTGCAATTTTTGAGATTGCGCGTCAAAGCTGAGTTTGAGAAGGAGTTATCGACCACAACGATCAGTCGATACTTGGATGGCCGGTGCATAACTGTCAAGAAACTGTGCCAAGTACCCGTTGGCATGAACTCAAATGAGAATTTGGAGTTACGGCGACTGTTTGCATATCGACTGATGGAGTGTTATGCAAATTCAAAGACTATTTGCTGGATAGATGAGACAAACTTCAATTTGTTCTGTACGAGGTCAATGGGACGTTCATTAAAAGGAACGAGAGCATGCGTCTCTGTAACAAACAGCCGAGGCCGTAATCTTCATTTGATTGGAGCTATGACATCAAGCTCGATAGTAGGCTATACGACGAGGCGGGGAGCATACAACAGCAACGATTGCAAGGGCTGGCTACGAACCCTGCTAGATCAGATGAAGATCAGCACACCCATGTCAGACATTGTGCTGATATGCGACAACGCACCGTGTCACACTGATCTGGAAAGTGTTTGCTGAGGAGTTATATAATGGAGGACAACTCTTACGACTGGCACCCTATTCACCAATGTTGAATCCAATTGAGAATGTCTGGAGCATGGTGAAAGCAAGAGTTAAAAGGCAACTGCAGGTGCACCACGAGACAATAATAAACGGAGATCCTCAGGGTGTGCAAAGTCAACAGGAGTGGAGAATGCGGCCCTGGAAAGAGTAGTCATTTCTGCTATGTGCGACGTCACCGGAGACCATTGCGCTAGCTTTGTTGGTCATGCCGAACGATGCTGTATGCAGGCGATGAACGGTGAAACGATGGGGTCACAACCGTAAACCCACATCTTCTCAGTGAACGAAGAATGCTCTATTCAGAGCAACCACAAATTGATTTTGTACTTCCTACTTTTTGGAAGTTAGCCCCCGATTAAACTAATGCATGGCCTATGAGTGTGCCTAGATTACGTAAGATTTTCCTTTTGTTGTTTGGACGGTTAAGAACAACCGAGCTACCCGCATACTTTAGATAATCTAATGTTTTACGTTCGCGACTGAAAATAGTGAACTGTTAGCATCTCGCGCTATGTCGTCTTTCCTCAGTAGTTGACCACTCCTTCAATGACACTGCAACCCAGTCGACACCGAGAACCGTGTGCATATACATAAAGGTGCAGCTAGTCGATTGTCAAAGCCATTCCCCTTTTAATATCGGGTCTCAGATGGCTAGTCGGTGTAAACTGGCCCAATTAAGAAAGTACAATGAAATATAGAGCGGATTGGTTTGACAATCCGATCGAAGTTGTCTTCTTTTGTATACAACGGCCAGCCCAGCACTGTTCTGACTGATCCTCGGGTCCGGTTGGTTGATTATTGTTGAGTTCAGATGCCAACTCCAAGTGAGGTCAACCAAATATTAGACCGAGTTGCCAGGGCACCATTTAATGAGTGATAGGGGTGATGACACAGGCTTCTTTCTCAATCTAACCTGGCGACCACGGAGTGAGAGTGTCACCGAACGAAGTTCATATTACGCTGCTATCTCGTAACGGTAGAAAAACTAAAACATTCATGGT
Organism: Paragonimus kellicotti; assembly: GCA_014220965.1. Lineage (NCBI taxonomy): Eukaryota > Metazoa > Platyhelminthes > Trematoda > Plagiorchiida > Troglotrematidae > Paragonimus > Paragonimus kellicotti. Next base: position 64,061 of record LOND01002145.1, on the reverse strand, counting down.
CGTCATGGCCGAAGTCAACCGAACAACAAATTTTCCTTATCCCACCGTCCTAAAAAGTCTATTCCCCCTGTATCGGACCCTCAATTTCTGTCATTACGACGACCGATGCTCCCCTCATGTCTTTCTCAATCTTTTGTCCCACCGAAAATGAATAGAGTTGGCTACATGGCCCTGGTGAACATTGGGAGTTCAGAGAGCTGTCATAGTGGATGTTGTTTGAAGAAATAGTTGGAGGATCTACAAAACCCGTCCCCGAATAACGATGGTCTCCAACCGCTTACCCAACGATAGCCAAGGACATTGTTCCATCTCCGTTATCTATCAAGAATCAGAGTATCATGGAATCAAACTGTCCTTGCTCCCCAATCTTTGCGCGGATGTACTTTCGGGACATAACTTCCTTACTCTCCATAAAGAGCTAAACATTTCGCTCGTACTAAACCGTCATTCGTCTTATCTACCCTATCGCCGGCACAGCTTGAATCACCGTCACTTTTCCCATACTCTTTCAGGAGACTGCAAACCTATTGCGACTAAATCCCGACGACACTGTTTTGAGGACGAGAAGTTCACACGCGAGGAAGTACACCGACTCCCTTGAGATGAGATAATCGAGCCATTGAACCCGCCGTGGCGCGCACAAGTTTTAGTTGTCTACAACGACAGTTATAAACGGCGTGTGATTGTGGATTACAGTCAAACTGTAAATAAATTCCCTCTCTTTGATGCCTATCCTCATCCTAAGGTAAGTAAACTGATTGAGAAAGTAGCAGAGTACGATTCGTTTAGTACCCTGGATTTGCAGAGCGCGTATTGTCAAATCCCTTCGGAAAAAACGGAAAGCTCCTCGCAGCGTTTGAGGCTTAAGGTCGCTTCTACTAATTCTACCGTATATCTTTCGGTGTAACTAACGGGGTGGCCTGTTTTCACCTCATCACTATGGAGATCCTGGAAGGCATATCCATTCACGTAGACAACAACAATGTGTGGAAGGAACCCGGCTGAACATAACCATTATCTAAAACGTTCCCTAAACGTGGCTGATAACTATAGACTCACTTGCAATGAAGCTAAAAACATCATTGTCAAAGGAGATACTATTCGGTTTTCAAATATCGAAGGGTAGTATCCGACCCGACCCCGATCGACTGAAGCCGCCATATGAGCTGCTTCCCCGATAGACATTAAGTCGTCGGGTTGTTTTCTTATTACTCACCACAGAACTCCAAATTTTCTAACAAAATCTTTTCCCTGGTAAACAACAAGGCTTTCCCTATCCCCGATCTCGTAAAACAAATGTTCGAGGACCTAAAGAATGAACTTGTTAAGTCGGTTCTGATGACTATTAGCCCGGACTTCTCGTTGGTGATCGAAACCGATGCATCCGACGTCGTGTTCGCTGCTATCTTGAATCAAACTGGTCGACTCATATCCTTTCTCCCTAAAACGCCAACCTCCAGCGAGAGACATCACTCTGTCGTAGAGAAAGAAGCGCACGCAACTGTTGAGGTCATTCGCAAATAGAGACATTTCCTTGTCAGTAGCCATTTTGA
>LOND01002145.1:48643-61711 GCA_014220965.1 Paragonimus kellicotti | reverse complement strand
GTTGATGGAAGTGTAGAAGACGGATTGATGAATCCCATCTTCATCTGTAGATGTTCGACAAAAGAGCACGTGTGCGAAGATTGATAACTGAGTGACTCAATGATGACTTGAACATTCCCACAATGCAAACTGATGGTGGCTCAGCCAACGTATGGGCTAATTGGTCAGCTGGTCTTTTTGATTACATCATGGGTTTGAACTACAAGGACTACAGCAACATCTACTCTCGATATCTTCCAGCTAGAATGGCACTGTGTTGTAAGATGATAATTTTCCGGTGAATCCTTGTACGAACTCTCAAGTCATCCCCACATGAACTCCATACTTTGGTCTATTTGATCATCCGAACCTAATTTTGGAGAATATCTGTCGATCACTTCCCAAGATTACGGTATTGCAGATGCTTTTGAAATTGAGCAGACTAATGAGGAACAAGGTCAGGTGTGATATGATGACTGAACTAATGTCCGGTAAACATCAAGGTCATGTAAATGATGTTTACAGAGACAGCATTAGCAACAGATTGTTTTACTCAACCTTGGCTCATTAAGGTGCAACAACTCTGACCTAGGCCATTGTATTTGATATGTAACGTACGTGTTTAAGCTAGACGGGCCAATCACCGCAAACTATCCTGCTCACTTTTCTTCAACTGTGCACACTTGAACAAAAACCGGACAGGGTACTTTGCAGTATAAAATCCACATGGAGCTGACATACCTGTAAGGAGCACTTTTAGGTATGCACACCCGCAGAATGTCTATTCAATCATTGACCTCGCGGTAACTAACGTTTGCGTGAACTTTGATGAAGGCCCGTCATTCATCCGTCTTTAGTTTCTCACCTGATCCTATGTTTAACCTTCGTTAAGTCAACCTACTCAAAGGAATTCCATTATGCTTGACATTCTGACCAATGATAGCATTTGGCGATCGATTGATCTGTAGAGCGACGTCATAATACGACCAACCATACGGAATCGGTACACGATGCACGAGAACGTCTGTGCCACTCACCACGTAACCCAAACAACAGTGTCACATCATCCATGAGTGTGACCGGTCTAACAATCAGTCGATCAGAAAACAGAAACCTATTGATCCAATGTGGCCAGATTGTCAAGGGCTGGTAAGGTGAGCAAATGTAAACGGGCGATTGGATAAAATTACATTGAGCATCAGTAACGGTGGAAAATCGGCCACATCTCTCAACAAACGCGAGTTAATCTGATGCCATAAGAATGCTTTCTGGGGTTACTACTTAAACGATTGATTGGGTAACGAACACAATTGGATTTGTGAAAATCACAAGTGCCTGAAGTGGTCAGAGATGTTGAGTGCGTGGGCGTTGATCAGAATGTATCAAGCAGTATGTCAATCGGTAGTTAATTTTTGGACGAACTGGTAAATCGCGATCCCACCTCAAGAGGTTGGATGAGGGAATGTGCGTGTGGAGAGTTTAGGGTGATCGATCCAATGATTATATATGCACTCAATGCAATCTATTGATGTTTCGGCCCATGTACAAGCAGCTATCTGATCAAATACAGGGAGCGTGTTTGTTTTTTCTGATTCGCACTGTCAGTGGTTGAGCCTAAAACGATCGAATTGAGACAACTGAACTAACCAAGGTCATACACGGGATGAACGACCCGCAACTGTTGAGGTCATTCGCAAATAGAGACATTTCCTTGTCAGTAGCCATTTTGAACCGGTAGGTTTCGATATCAGCTTGAACTCTGTCGCTCTTCTTGTTGCATTTTTCTCGTTTTGATAAGACTGATCGTTGTCTACTTGGTTCCGTTTACATTCAGTCTTTTCAAATAACATTTGACAGTATCTTCAGACTCGGAATCTATTGGCATTCCCTCCCATGCTCAGCTGGATCTGTCAGAACGCTAAAATCCTATTCCGCTGATTAGCCGGTTCTTCTCCTCGTGGCGTTACCCGGACAGAGAAAATGTGAACCAAAGTGCTAGCCAAGTACAGCTTGATTGCGTGACGATTGGTTCATTCCAGGCCACCAACAAAGGGGCTGGTGATTTTAGTGTTAGGTAGACGATAATGCCTATCTGTTTCTCAGGCGACTTGATTGACCGACGTCGGACCAGTTTTATGGCACCGCAACAACTTTGAATGGCCTTATAATTTTTTACCGTTATTTTGCTATAAAGGCCAATTGAACACAATTTCGTCCACCGTTTTCCACTACGAGTTGTTGCAAAAAAATTACTGTTGTTAGCTTGGAAGATAAAGGGGGCGTACACTATTGTCATGCTGTATAGAGTAGGAGTTGTTCTTTCTTTCGTGCCTGGTCAGTGTCCACATTTGGACTAGTCGCTGGAGCGATTTGTCTGTAGTGGTGGCAACGGCAGCACAGCAACTAATGGCTTGTCTACAACCGTTAATTGTTGCTCCAACCCTGCACGGTGTTGTACGTCATTCACCGCTCTCAGTTGTTCGACCCGGTATGTTGATGACATAGATTGCCAGACAAATATTTATGGCCGGTGTGTCTTTTTGATTTTTGTTCCGGGCCATGATGACTGATGACGCAGACTGTTCGTAAGTTTGTAGCAAAGTTTTGTTGATACGGTTAGTGACAGGATTACATTGATTGTCAAAACTGGGTTGGTGAATTTTTCGCTAAGAGTTGCACGCTTATGCAGTCAGATGTGATTGTGAAATGTTGCTTAAATAAATGAACTTATCTAGAAAACGTTTGTGGATTTTCTAGTTATCTCTGGTTATTTGGTCATTCCTATTTGTGTAGAGTGAAAATCTAACGTTTTAAGTGTGCATAAACATGCACACACAGACGTGACACCATAGTTCACCAACAATCCGAGCAGCTGTACTGCTCGCATGACTTTTTGATGAGTTGTCGAATACTGGATGCTACCAGCGCACAAACATCACGTGACTCTGGAGGACTTGCGTGATTCAGTGACTCAGTTGACGTAAGGCAAATAAGAACAATGACTGCTCTGTTGTTGAGTATGCTGGGACTCAGTCAATTGGCCTACTCTACGAACAAACTGTTAATCTATGGAAACGGTGAGAGCGTTTAGTGCAGTCAGCTATCTGATAACTGCAGTGGTCAAGACGTTTGGGATAACTAGCAAATCAATTCACTTAACCCGTTCATGTTGCACCAGTCGCGCGGTCATTGCCTTGCGTCTTTCTGGGCCCACTGGTTAGCTAAACCACTCCATTCATGTGATCTTGAATCAGGTGGTATCTGCTCGTCCGTGGTTGTCATCGTAAGCCCTTTTCTATACTGTTGTGGCCACAAGAGACGCTTGGTCTGTGAAGTCATTTGTTTCTGGACATCCATTACAAGGTATCTTATACTACGCAGCCATAAACGCTATTTTTTTACGAGCGACTTACATCTACATCCATTGGTTGTAGTGCATTGCAAATCAGTTTGTTAGTACGTCCCGCACAGTGCACTTGCACTTCTCCAAACTTTGCTTCCAGCTCCTGGTTTTCCTGGCGTTGAGATCTGCTGTTCGGTTTCCACGCTTTCGACTCATGCCAAACTGCACATTACTGACACTGTGCATTATGCAACAACGCCAGCTGAGTAGCCTTCTTGTTTCTTGGTCAGCCTCGCTGCTGCACTTATGTGCGCGTACACACCGGAGGTCTTGGACCATGATCTATCCATTGGGTTTAAGCAAAGTCCTCTCGTCGTAAACGGGTGACACACTTTTTACGCACATTTAAAAAGAAGGTCGTTGTCTGATTATACATCAGAGTTAGGACAGATGCACCTGTTACTTAAAGATTTATCCTCCAGAGATTCATTGAAAATGGCCACTCAAAAGATCAAGACGCGACATTTAGCAGTGTGATGTTCTGAATTGGTTACACAAGTCGACCTGTTAGAATAACAGTCACGTGAGACGCGTAAAGTTATTGTATGCTCCCAATATGGGTTTTATCTTCTTCAATGCGAGTAGGCGAGCTCAGTAAATCACCTTTGGGGATACACGTCATAAGTAAATGTACAAAAAGCTTTTTATTTTCGTTGGCGTTTGAATGCGAACGGATCGTCATAGGTGGAGTGTGCACTGCATCCGATATGTCGCTCTCTGTTCCTGCAACAGTAAACCATTAAGTCCTTATTCAAGATGATAGATATCTCAATCAGTGCAACAATTTCTAGTTCCTGAGTATACTTGGCGTCGGTGTACCTCACGAACCCCACTCCGGATCATCGATGGTATCTCAGTAACATAGAATGAGATTCAGCTATACCTCCTTCTGTCTCGTCGGATGACAATGCCTCAAGAAGCACATGAGGATCTGGTTCCGGTTGGCACATGTGTCCATCCAAACTCTGGCTTTTCCTTATGTGGTTTCCAGTCAGAAGTAAACAATAATCTTTGCAATTACAATGCCTACCAAAAAATGCTTTCTTCGTTGGAACATAACGGGAAGTCGTCGTCGGTGTTACTCTTTTCTTCCCTTCCAGACAGTCACTTCACTAAAAACTCCGTATAGGTGAGCTTTCCCTCATTCATCTTCCCATACCAAGACCCATCGTGATGTTTGGTTCGGCCATTCACGTGAGAGATTTTATCTCCAAGGTCGCTCACGTGTCGTTATAACCACGACGGGTAGATTGAGTCACCTTTCCGATAACCAGCTAAGTACACGTGACCTCGATAGGAAAACCGAGTTGACAGGTTATCGGTATGTTTCAAGCGAATGGACTGCGGAATTTCCGTCTCACCAACCACCGTTCAGAAAGAGGAAGGTCTTCACTCTCTCGTCATGCTGCAGCTGTTGTGCTTAAAAGAATGATCCAATGAAGGCGATTTACCACAGAATGGAATGACTGACATGGTGGCTAATTAGCTAGGTGCTCAAGACTTAACGGAATCCGTTGTAAACGGCCTGTGGAATGTATCACGATCTTATCATGGCGAGGTAAGCCATTCTCGCTTTAAAATTTTAGCAACCTGTGCAGCCATTCGCTGAAACGATAGTTTACTCGACCCGTCGTAGGTGCGAATGCACGTGATTGGCTTCATGTCATTGTGTCATGTGTGTTGGGTTTCTTTAAACTTCCCTCCGAAAAATCGTGCCGAGCGACGCAGAAGCATGCTCCGATATCAAACGACTGGTGCCGGAAAACACACCTTTGTGAACTCGAACTAGCTGTCTGAGCGAAGTGAAATGAACGACTCCAGTACCGGCTGCTCTTCATGCTCTAGTAAAGAGGCTTTTGGGTGAGCGGTGTGGTATGCTTGACGTAACATGACGAGCAGACGCTATTGACCTTGCTCACCTGTTTCTCTCCCGGTAACCGTTTTCTCATAAAGCTGTTCCTAAAGGTAAGTAATATCCTACTGTCATCCTGTACTATCGAATCACACTTAGGCGCCTCTTAAATAGGCAGTAGCATAGAGTTGAGAAAATCCATGACGCAAGAGACCGGATGTGTGAAGGTTACTCACATAGCAATGACTGCGATGGAGTGGATGAACTATCGTTCCATTAGGGCGGTTAGGGATGTACCTGTATCGATTTGAAAAGAGGCAGTGTGTTTCGAGATTACTCAAGATATCGGTCCACCACCTAGGGTGTTCGACATTTAAAAAATAGTGTGTAAAGAAACGTCATAATTGGATGAACTGACTGGTCCCTCTCTTCCAGATTGCACGCTCACTTTACATTATGGTTACTGTGTCTCACAAATGTATTCCATCTAACTCAATTGCCTTTCAGAAACCTGTCTGTTATCTAGCCGTTTGCACGCGTGAATTTGGCACGCATCCACTTGCACACTACAACAGCCGATCGATGAGGCAATGTTAATTTTGACGGTCTATCACACTCCGTAGAATAGCTGTCCTTCATCGACCTGATATGCAGCCACGCTTTCGATGTACTGTAAGAGCAGACGTTGGTCTCGCACGTGCACACGAGTACGTTCACGCCAGTCCCTTTGTTTGTGTGTGAACGCGAGCTTAGAGATGGCAGCTGAACCTCCCTGCGCATAGCGCTGATATCGAATTAGTTAACGGTGCGCAGCTGATAGAACTCATGAATTGACCATCGTTCCAACTCACCAGCATTTCTCGTTCATGACTTGTTACGGTGCCCCTATCGTTTTAGTCCACTTGTTATCTGTTGTCGAACGAGGGAACCGAGTTGATCATCCGCCACATGATCAGGTTTCAATTTTCAAAGCGTTTTTTATATACCCATTGCCTATCCAACCAAGGGCACAACTTCTCCTGAGTGCATGAACTGATTGGGTTGCGATTCTTGTCCGCTCTACCTGTGAAGCTTGTCTCGCTCTGAACCAGGTTTTTGGTCATGGCTAACTACCATTGGCCGCCATTCGTGACGTTTTTCACGAACAGGTGTGCTACGCTCTTTTTGTATCGCGAATAACACTGTTTGTGTGCTCCACTGACCACAGACAAACTGTACGGCCAAACCGCTGACTGCTCTCTTCTCCATGTTTGTAATTGCCAGGCCGTGATTGGTCCTAGCGATAATCGAACAGGCGACCTTCACGCTACGAACTAGTTGAACCGCCAGCCGGTGTGTTCGTGTGGGTGTGTGCGATCAACGATAAAATTAACACGTAGTCCTGCATTGGATTGACACCGCCCAGCTGCTTTTCTGCACGCACCATATGCATGGCTTTGTCACTACTCCGGAGCAGTAGTCATGGATAAGACGAGCTACGTGGAGAAAATGTTATCAATCCTGAAGTGATAGACAAAAATTTCAACTCCTAGACAAAGAAGAAAACATCTGCCTAATAGAAGAAAGAATCTGCCACCAGTTAGAAGTAATTCTTAAACATGGCTGGATAGATGAAAAGACATACAAATACCTAAAACCCGGCGGCTGCTCGTCACCTCAACTGTACGGTCTTCCCAAGACTCACAAGCAGGGTATGCCACTTCGACCTATATTAGCCATGTCAAATTCACCTCAGCACAAACTGGCTAGATGGTTGGTCGAGATTTTGAAGCCAGCCATTCAAAAGTTTGACAGCTATAGTATCAAAGGTTGAGTTGGATCGAATCAATACCAAGAATGAACATATTGTAGCGAGAAGGTGTCCAATAAAGCACAATCTTTATTGTCCAACACGATAGTTACCACGCTACGCGTACGCTCGCGTTTATGAGTCATCATTCCAGTCCACAACACACACACTCGTTTCCACCCGCATCGTCGTGTGCACTTCTGCCCGATTTATGTGCGTCATCGGCGCCTTCTACCGGGAGGGGCGGGGGTTCCGCCTGCCACTCCTCGTCCGTTAGTCCGATCTTGTTGAGCCATGGCTCGTCCGGTCTCTCGTGTTGTCCGCAATCTATCCACTCTGGGCTTCGGCCGTATTCCCGCGGCCACCTCCGTTGAGGATGTTTCTTTGAGTGTTTGAATAACCGCGTCCGATCAGGTAATCCATCATATTTTGCTTGCCATGCCTCGCCCGTTAATCCGATCCAGTTGGGCGATTACTCATCCGGTCGCCCACGCTGTCCCCGATCTGCTCTCTGTGTACATTTGGACAGACCTCCCCCGCGTTGAGGTATTCCGCCAAGTGTTGGAACACTCTCACCTCCCACTTGATAATTCACCACACATGGGCTCTACCAGATGTGCAGTCTCTCTTTACCAATATTCCCCCGCAGAAATGTTGACTCTTGAGTGTGAAACGGATTGTTGTTGCGGAAAATATTTTATTCCATCCAACACTGATTATCTGAAACTTTCATTTTACTGTGTACAGAATTCAGTTTTTAATTTCAAACACAACCGTCAGACAAAAATCGAAAATGGAGTCCATGCACTTTTCTGGCTACTTTCATGATCATGACATTAAGCAAACTGAGGATATCACTCCACCAATTTACATACTACAGACGAATGTATGGACGTCGCTCTGGTCACACAAAGTCGAACTACCAGATAATTTGCCTTACGGGCTTAACGGCACTGCATCCTTCACCTTCCAGGGTGGTTGTGAGCAAGGTAAATTATGAAAGTCTACCTTATTTGGACATACACACAACGGATCAATAAAGTGCACCATTTATAGGAAACCAATATGGTCTGGTCAATACATGCATTTCGTCCGTTTCAACCGGGTGAAAAAATATAAGAGGGATGTGGTGAGAACATTATTCACCTCAGCATGCCGCATATGCACATAAGGACTGCACTGAACAAAAACTAGAAATGCTCAGAACGACTCTGGAGAAGAATGAATATCCCCAGAAGCTTTATTCAGGGTCACAACAAATGGAGTCCCAAGAGCAGTGAGAATGATTAGATCCCCCAAGAAATCAGTATACATTGAGCTACCCTTCAAAGGGGATATCGCGACGATGCGAACAACCCAACGAATTGTCTCTTCGTTGAAACGTACTTACAACGCAGCCGAATTGAGGGTCCTTAATAAGACTCGCAGGTTACCTGTGCCTACAATCAAAGGAGATCAACCTATTGGCGCCAAATCACACTGTGTTTACCAATTCTCATGTAACTGCGGAGAAAGTTACATAGGCAGAACCGATAGATCATTGACCTCAAGAATGAAGGAACATGTACCTAAGTGGGTTCACAAACAGGTCTCAAAACCGGACACTGTAGTCACAGAGAATCGTAAGCCCCCAGCTTCGTCGATCGGACGACACATCCTGTCAACTGGCCACAACGTGGACTTGACCTCAGCCTTCACCACCACAACCCACGGTTCCTAAAATTTGCTGAAGCCGTCGCGATAAACCGGTTCAAACCTGTTGTGTGTACAAAAACAATTATTTGTGAACCTGAGGTTGCCATGGTCCTAAGTCGCTGCGAGTGTCATTCAGATCACACGATTGGACGTTTTTGTTATTGTTGGTTTCTTTGTTCATACCCCAAGTACTGTAGACGTTAAATTGGAAGTTTCCCGTGTTATTGGTTATTTGGTACTGACGAGCCAATACGAAATGCTAGCATCTACCAGTGTTCGTCTTCTAACTGTTTTGTTCAAATTACCAAGAGGTCTGACTCTGCCTCTCTCGATCGGCCGTTGTGGCTGTCTGTTTGTCTGCATTTGGGGTGGCGTACACTGAAAGGACAGACATACGACTAGAGAAACGGACTCAAGAGCGTCTACCAAAATGGCTACGCCTATGGGACGACTGCTGCGCACCAATCAACCGGAGCTCGATTTCACTGATTGCTAAGCCTTTGGCTCAAATCGGACACACGGTTGGAATGGTCTCATCGTTCCACGTGATCGCAATATGCAGTCAAATGAAACTGTTCAAGAGTATTTGGATTTGTTAGTTACTCGTCATGGGCCTCTGTTGTGTGCCCAGAAGAACTATATACAAATGTACATTTGTTTTCAGTTGACCCCACATCTATTGCGTTTTAAGTGCAACATGTCTGCGATTGGGAACAGTATGAAATGAAGCCATCTCGCAAACAAACATGTTTTCCTATTGAGATAAAAGTAGCGATGAAGTATGAACCAGCTGCACCTCATTCTAGTCTCTTGAGTGGATCATGTATATCTTTAAAAGCAGCATTCATGGCTGATGAGCTTACTTGTGGGAACTCTGGCCTTCTCGTATATGGTCGTCAATCATAATTAAAACACAATTTTCTTTGTTGGTGCGTGTACACAATCATGTCGACACGTTCGCCTCGTTAACCTGTGTTAAGGAAACAGTAAATTTCACCTCTAACGTCATATTCTCTGAGCCTGATAGGTATGTCTTGTTAATTGTCCGCCGCGTCCTACGAAGTGGAAACCTGAAGTGGAAAGGTACTCTTGTGTTTCTACCAAAATGACTCAAGGGACACCGTCGGTGCCCCTGGGCGTTCGCGAACAACTGTGAGGTGTTTGGTATTATGCTATGTTATCTCGACACTGATGAACAAATGAAGTTATTACTGAGCTGAAAAACTTGTGTACCCTGTTGAGCATTGAACGGACGGGGGTAGCACTTCAGCGCTTAGATACTTGAATCATCCATGTATGTCGTATGTAAAGTGTGTTTGCTTTGCTCAGGTTTGCACGTTTACATACCTAGAGTGGATTAGACAATTTATTGTTACTATTTCCGTGACCTTTGCTGAATACTGGTCTCTCATCCAGTCTCCACTTCTCATTCGACCTTGAATGTGACCTTCATTAATTCGTCTGACTCAACATACTTCGGTCGTGTTCGGCATGCTGACCAACAAATCTCTACGTATTCGATGGTTGATGGAAGTGTAGAAGACGGATTGATGAATCCCATCTTCATCTGTAGATGTTCGACAAAAGAGCACGTGTGCGAAGATTGATAACTGAGTGACTCAATGATGACTTGAACATTCCCACAATGCAAACTGATGGTGGCTCAGCCAACGTATGGGCTACTTGGTCAGCTGGTCTTTTTGATTACATCATGGGTTTGAACTACAAGGACTACAGCAACATCTACTCTCGATATCTTCCAGCTAGAATGGCACTGTGTTGTAAGATGATAATTTTCCGGTGAATCCTTGTACGAACTCTCAAGTCATCCCCACATGAACTCCATACTTTGGTCTATTTGATCATCCGAACCTAATTTTGGAGAATATCTGTCGATCACTTCCCAAGATTACGGTATTGCAGATGCTTTTGAAATTGAGCATCCACATGGAGCTGACATACCTGTAAGGAGCACTTTTAGGTATGCACACCCGCAGAATGTCTATTCAATCATTGACCTCGCGGTAACTAACGTTTGCGTGAACTTTGATGAAGGCCCGTCATTCATCCGTCTTTAGTTTCTCACCTGATCCTATGTTTAACCTTCGTTAAGTCAACCTACTCAAAGGAATTCCATTATGCTTGACATTCTGACCAATGATAGCATTTGGCGATCGATTGATCTGTAGAGCGACGTCATAATACGACCAACCATACGGAATCGGTACACGATGCACGAGAACGTCTGTGCCACTCACCACGTAACCCAAACAACAGTGTCACATCATCCATGAGTGTGACCGGTCTAACAATCAGTCGATCAGAAAACAGAAACCTATTGATCCAATGTGGCCAGATTGTCAAGGGCTGGTAAGGTGAGCAAATGTAAACGGGCGATTGGATAAAATTACATTGAGCATCAGTAACGGTGGAAAATCGGCCACATCTCTCAACAAACGCGAGTTAATCTGATGCCATAAGAATGCTTTCTGGGGTTACTACTTAAACGATTGATTGGGTAACGAACACGATTGGATTTGTGAAAATCACAAGTGCCTGAAGTGGTCAGGGATGTTGAGTGCGTGGGCGTTGATCAGAATGTATCAAGCAGTATGTCAATCGGTAGTTAATTTTTGGACGAACTGGTAAATCGCGATCCCACCTCAAGAGGTTGGATGAGGAATGTGCGTGTGGAGAGTTTAGGGTGATCGATCCAATGATTATATATGCACTCAATGCAATCTATTGATGTTTCGGCCCATGTACAAGCAGCTATCTGGTCAAATACAGGAGCGTGTTTGTTTTTTCTGATTCGCACTGTCAGTGGTTGAGCCTAAAACGATCGAATTGAGACAACTGAACTAACCAAGGTCATACACGGGATGAACGACCCGTGTTCATCAAGGGTCACACGGATGATTACCGCAGCGTTAAAAGGAATAACAAATTGCTCTATTTGCTATGGATCCGTAAAGGTTTACCAAATCTGAGTTAACGCTACGTACTGTGCATACAATATACACTTCTAATTTGCACGAGCTAAATTCTGCCTACCACTCTGTTCATTTTTGTCCCTGAATTTATATGACTGTTGGTACGAACAAACTCCACCGCCTAAACAGTACATTTCATTGCAAGCTTTTCCAAGGATAGCATATTGCGAGTGGAGTTATTCTCATTTATGTCTTATGGATTGTGAAATAATCCAGTCTAATGTGTGTTATTTCGTCATCGGGAAATATGTGGCTAACTTGTTCACTCGGCATGACATACACTGTAATAACTGTCCACTGAAACGATTAACCCTCTGGCTTATAATGGCCATGAATGTATCTGGTTGACCGTTTTACCCGGCGTATACTCTCCCTATTCCATTGTTGCTCATCTGCACATCGAACTGTCATTTTGAAGTCAAGCTGATTTAACCAATAGTAACCGGTTAACGCTGGAGGTGGCATTTCTGTGGACAAAGCATTGTGAGTATCGATCGTGTACCGTTGGCGAGGGAAACTTTTGGTTGGTAATAGCACATTTGCATAGTGTGGTAGAGTCGTTTGTCGACATCCTCTCCTATCGTGACCCACCATACCGGTTCGTTAGGTGCAGATCCCACCTAAGAAACAGACCGTAAACTTGGACTATGCTGATGATATTATCCTGCTTGACGACTATGCGAGATGTGCCAGACCGTTTGGTGATGAAGTGCGCACGTTGGATAGAGCTTTGTAGTAACTGAGTTCAAATGCCCATCTTAGATTTCTGGGGACGCGTGCTTGCACCCGTTCTTAGTGACGGTGTTTGGATCTAGTTGATGGTTTTGTTTACCCTAGGAGTTGTATCACAACTGGTGGTGGTGTTGCGGAGGAGATCTCCATACGCATCATTAACTTGTTAACTTGAAAACACGTTGTACCGACGCTACATAGTCTCTCGTCAAAGGGTAGATGTTACATCGCGGTTTCGTATGTGGTAGTGTCCTGTGGTTGACCGCTTCGTGCCGGGTGACGTTCGAGACTTTATTTGACATCGTCTACGGAGCATTGCCCGTGTGTGATGGCAGCATCACGGGAGCGTTGATGAGATTCGGCGACTTGTGTTGAGGACAAATAACCTTCTTTTACGCGAAATAGTTCACTCTGACCCGTCTTACGTGTGTCTACGTAGCGGTTATCATATCGCACCTTGTGTGTGCTTTCTAGATGAGGCTGCAGGCAACAACATGGTGCTCATCCTGTGACTTGACATAGGAGTATGAAGAAATTAGTATCACAAGTGGCCTGTACTACCGTTTCCTGATTGAGGTCCGTAATGTCGTTCAGTAGACGTACTGAAGGATATGGCTGTAGATCG
>LOND01002145.1:33316-48543 GCA_014220965.1 Paragonimus kellicotti | reverse complement strand
GACTAATGAGGAACAAGGTCAGGTGTGATATGATGACTGAACTAATGTCCGGTAAACATCAAGGTCATGTAAATGATGTTTACAGAGACAGCATTAGCAACAGATTGTTTTACTCAACCTTGGCTCATTAAGGTGCAACAACTCTGACCTAGGCCATTGTATTTGATATGGTAACGTACGTTAGATGAGGCTGCAGGCAACAACATGGTGCTCATCCTGTGACTTGACATAGGAGTATGAAGAAATTAGTATCACAAGTGGCCTGTACTACCGTTTCCTGATTGAGGTCCGTAATGTCGTTCAGTAGACGTACTGAAGGATATGGCTGTAGATCGTAGTGGGAGTGTTATGTTCGTTGTCGTGACCTTCTTTAGGTGGTTTCATAAACATTTCTTTCCGAACTAGACACGACAAAGTCTCAACCATATCAGCAAAGGTGTCCAAATTGTGTAGTGTTAAGCCAACATAACCGTTTTTTTCCTATTACACCCATATACCTTACTCCATGTTTTCGTCCACTTACTCTTTTAGTTCGCTGTGTTTGCTTAGTGGTCTTAATTTGGCACATGTTCCGTTGTCAGCCTGGTTCACTGGCAATAAATTTAATTGATTTGTGTAATCCGGATGGAACAGAGTTCATTTACCTCAATGGAGCACGTGTATTCCTGTTCACGGGTTTGTTGCCTGAAGACCTTACGAACCGGGTTCTATCGGACCCGGATAATCTCTTATCAAAAATGATGTCCGAGAAGTGCACAGCTACATTGTAACACAACCATTTTCCTGTTCGCTCTGAAGTTGTATGACCTTACTCCTATATTTGTACTAATTGGTATATCATCAGTTTCTGGTTTGACGAATACTCATCCGGAGTAACCCAACTAATCTCTGGTATATTTTTATTGCGGTTGGCGACAGTCCTCTCGAACAGAGCGCTACATGTATAAACGTGTCGATACAACTTAGATACCGGTTCGATCTGTGGATCCTTCCTGTTCATTGACAGTTTCCGCTTTTCCCAACAAGGCTATGGGGAACCACACTTATGTTATCTTCCATATTTAAATCGCTCATTTGGCGTTTGTCGTGTGATTACCTACTCACCTATCTGACGCTATGATTGGCATCGCAAACCGCAATATCATTTTATCTGACTCTAGAATCGTTATTTATGTGCGCATGTATAGTGTTGTTGTATAGTTGCAAACTTTTCACCACCTGTACACTGCTATCGGTTATATTTGTGACTAAATCCGCGATAAAAGCAAGCACATGTTTGTGCGACCCGAAACTACATCATTCTCTATCGTTCGTGAACTGTGGGCGATCTTTTGAGAGTCAATACAGGCTGTTAGTTGATCTCCTTTGGCTTTGAAACGATGAAAAACGTCGAACAGCGCTGTCAGTTAGCAACCAACTGTAGAGAAATTGTCGGAAAACTGAAAATACCAGATAATCCTGAGCCGATAAGACTAGCGTTTGAGTCGCAACCTGTACTCCTAAAGTCAGATAAGTCCAACCGGATAGTGTGTTCAAAGTTTATTTGAACCTTTGAGGTTACGTCTGTCTGTATCATTACTCAGCCAACTCGAAAGGTATTTCCCGGTTTACAGTACATATTTATCGAAGCTCTTCTGCAAAGCTGTAACGTAACCTTTTTTTTACTATCATCCCAATCTTTAGCCCATTCTCAGTCATAATTCCTCTCTCTTTCTGGTCGTTTCAGAATTTTGAGCCAGTTTGCTTTTCATTTGTCGCCGGTCTATGAGTTGAGTGTGAACGGTGTATCGTTCAACACTGTTGGGGAAATGACTAAAACGTTACAGCCCCGGCGAACACGATCGATCGGCAACTCAAATGGACATCCCGAGGTGTTGAACGATAAACCGCTGAGACGACTAACCCAGGCCGCGTCAGTCGCTGATCCAATAAACGATCCGCCTTCGCTTGCACTTAGTTTCACTATACCTCCGCCCGATTCAGCAGAGGACGGCTTAGCCAGTAATGTGGATGATCGATTGGGTGGAACTGAGACCGGGGATATGCTCATCAAATATCATCTTTTCAGTTGGGAACTTTGACGTGGTTTTTTTCCTTCTCCTCCCCAACTGTTACAGTGTAACTTCAAGGCAGACGATGCCCTTATTTCTGTGATTTCTACTGTCAATGACAATCATGTGATTTATGCGGTCCATATTCGCCTTTTGTGGCCTTCCGGGGGCGCTTGTTTGTACGTATTACCCGTTGTTCAGTCGTCCAGTGATCGTGCCTCTGTCCTGATTTGCATTTTATGCACTGTTCCACTATCTTACCCACTCCTCCCCGGCCATTCCTCTATCTACGACAACATCGCACCTCTTGCGCTTCTTCCGCCTCATTTCTCTTAATTGAACACATCACACTTCCTCCATTTGTCGCTCTTGGTTCGTCAGGCATACATATCATGTTTGTGATCAGGGCATAACCGATCGTCTAGCATTCCGTCTCACGTCCTGTTCTGTTTTTTTTCCTTGTGAATTTTTCTCGAGCTTTGTCTTTGTGCACACTTTTCTGATCTGTTGTTATTGTAGTGACGCGTGTGTTTAGTCTGTCCAACAGACAAATGGTCAATATTTTTCGTCAATATACAGGGTCGAAAATGATGTTAACTGGTGAAACATACAGTAAACTCGAGTTTCGCTCTTACCAGGACACGCCAGTTGTGTGTATCCTCATCCGGATCGGAATTTTCACTCATCCTCGTGATTGTAACGCGTTAATCACAGGGTCAGTAACCTCACAATAAGCATGACCGAATGATCAATATCCAAACGCTCAACCACAACCTTGTATGAATAGTGTTCAGCTTGCCCGATCATTTCGAAAGGAGAATGAACAAAGACGCTGTATTCCCTGCTATCGATCAACGTTTTAATCAAAGCATTTCAAACAGGCTCTTTTTTCAATCCATTTCAACGAAGTGTTCAATTTTCACGATCGTTTCGCAACAGAATAGCACGTAGGATTTCCGAGGAATTCGTTCGAGTTGTGTTAGACCTGGTGATACCTCTCCCAATCATTTTCATTTCCCTATGGGCCCACTTTGCTTGCACCAAGAATTGCGTTCAGCACGCCGTAGCTGACGTCATAGTGACGAGACGCAGCTTACGAATCTTGGGTATTGTTCAACTATACAACCCTGATAGTCTAATTTACAGCGGGAATACTACGGGTGTCATCAATTTCAAATGAATATCAATCACTGAGCCTCTAGGCGAAATTACACAATTGCGAAGTTTTGTTGGACAGCGCAAACTCCCGTACTGCTGAGTTGCTTTATGCGCCCAAACTTCCTTCAGGTGGCCCCCTCGGACCTGCGGGAAAATGACTAGGATTAGGACCACAATTTTTTCAGTCGCCAAAATTAAGTTTTTTCAAGTTTGCAAAGAAAATTGAAGTACAGCGTCGTATACTTAGTCCAATTAACCTGAAGATGAACACCGTTAAGTCAAACCTAACTTCGGTTTAATTTCGTTTAAATCGATAAACTTTAAGCTTTCTTTCTGATATAGAAAGTAGGTGCATAACAGTCCTTCTACGCGTTCTGTGTAGACTACACCTTCCGGCAGTTTTTGCATTGTTTACTGCCGTAGTTCATCTCGAATAGGTCGCGTCGGTTATCTACAAAACAAATCCCGCTGAATTGCTTTAATCCGTGCCAACTGCCATGATAATCATTAGTAAGATGAGGTTTTATTTCATCAGGGTCACGGTTGGAGTAGACTGATTGGATACGAGGAAATTTAATGCCGCTTAACTGTCCTTTCTTCAAGATAGTGACAATGATCAGGGAGTTACCGTTTGACACGTGGTTGGAAAATTAGAAGAATCTAGGGGACGGCTAGCCAACTCATTGGTGCAAATGTGAAGCTCCGTCATTGGAACAGCATAAAACCGTGGATGCCAAGCATTTCAGGAGCAGGTTACGATCACTAGTATCTAGAATGCACATTCCTAAAAAGCAAGTCACGCTGATAAAATGTCCTCCCATCCATAATGAACCGTGCTATTAGTGTTTTCTGTTGATTATGACGATGAGGTTGCTGCTATTTTTTAGTACCGATCGATCGCATGATCTTTATCAGACGCATCTCACTAATTAGGTTACCAGTTCAACCCATTAGAGCCCAGCATTCCGAGCAGAAAGGCCTGGAAGTTGGACAATCCATCGGAACTTGGAGAGTAGGTAATTCCATGGTTAGCACACCTAGATTAATGCTAGCACATAAAACAACTACTGAGATGATTGAAGCGGTAAGCTACGGCGGAACACAAGTTAATAGCCGACGGCAAAGACTCGGTGATCACGGGAGTCAGGAGTACCCTTATGACATAGGATGACAGTGGTTCCGTTTGTGTTAGCCACAACCTGGTTAAACAGTAGAAGTGAAGTGAGCTTCCTTCATGATATTGTCAACGAATTGAACCACAGGAATGACTAGGCACATTTACTTCCAACATTGTCCGGTCAGACATTTCAAAGTGGTAGTGTCCAGCCAGTCGGGCGTTCAGATTGTTTTAGGATATTGGCTAGTGTCCTTGGCCTGCTCGATCGTCTGATCCTAAACCGCTGAAAATCTATTGGATTGACCAATCCGAACGATTCCCATCATTATGGGATTGTGGCCGCTCTTGCATCTAATATTAATGCTTCGATGGCATGGTCGTGGATAAAACAAGAACACATCTTGAAAGGTTGCGAATAGAAGCAAAAGCCGTACCGGAACCATGCAGTTAGAATGCAAACAGAAACGAACCAATATGGGAGTACAAATGGGTGTAATGACATACAGATAAATCTTCTGGTTGTGCCATATCCATCTCGCCCGTAAGAGACTCGGAGGTATACGATGCGATCAACAAGGGACGATAAACACTTAATCAGTGAGTGGTGCAATGAAAATATGAATCTTGTGTGGATAAATTATCACTACGCGCAGTACCTTGTGGTTCACGATTCCCCATTTCTTAGACAGCAAGGGCGTATTTTCTGCTGTAGCGCTCCAAGATCCGCTAACGAATAGCATATAAATTCATGTTTGGAAATGCTTCCGGTCCCAACAACAGAAGGAAAACTATTTGAGTCCGGCGAGACGGATGGGCACTCTTCTGGAGCATTAAAGCCAGGGCCCAGTTGAGATGTACTATGGAGAAAACCGGTGAGTTGTTCAGTATACGACCTGAGAAATGAATGCGACCATAATCCAGATTACATTCCATAAGCTCGACCTCTTCAGCCAACGGATACATTTTCTGAAAACTCCGCAGTCAACTAGGTATCAACGTTCTTAGCGCTGCTTTGCGAGTTTACCGGAACATTCGTTCGTGGGGTGGTGTACTGGTCGCTGCAGAAAGAAGGGAGTGGGGTGAATCCAAAAGCAGATTCCCATTGCTGATTACTGAGTTTCCGTGCCGTGAGTGAAAGCATGACTTTACAAATATTTCCGTTTAAACGTTCGACCTGACCGTTACATTGTGAGTTATAAGCTATTGTCCGACTAGTTGCAATACCTTTATTGACGAAGTAAGATCCGAAACCCCTCGGAGATAAATGAAGATCCACAGCCGGAACGTATGTACGAAGGCATGGCAGAGATAGAGAATGAGTTAGACAAACACCTAGTCAGGGTGGAGGCAGACATACCAGAACACGCGTATGCAAATGGGAGACGTGAAACTTCGTCAACAATAACAAGAAACCTGTCTCTGAAGTTCGTTGGTAGGGACCCTTTAAAATCTATGTTCAGTCGATCAAACTGTTGAGTGGCCTCAAACGACAGAACCTGTGGTGGGCTGTAAACTTTTGGCTTACTTTCGGCATAATGTGAACGTTGAGATATAGCTTCCTTACCTCGTTAAGAGAAAAATGTTAGGTTGAGTAGGCGCATTATTCGTGTTATACCAGGGTGGCACAACGAATCATGCAGTATCTTCGAATCTGGATGAGGGACAGATCCACAAGAGCAGCGGGAGGGTGAGTTGACGACGTAGTTATCACAGCCAGAACTACAAACGATGTACTGGAAACCGGAAAGTTTGATTCACCACGGATAGGTTTTTTCGTTCATAATTTTCCCTTTTCGTTTCGTTGATAAACAAGAATACAACTGGTCGTTGCTCTGGTACCAATTTTGACTGATTCCTCATTAGGGAATGTCACTAATTTCAAATGTCTTCATAATGGTGTTTCTTTTTCAAAAAGCGGAATGTTTATGTTATGTTGGTGATAGCGCTCTTGAAAAAAAAATGCATCCGGGCTGCAACGACTATATCAGACGCATCAGTTTCTACCATGAAGGTAGCACCAGGTCGATAGTAACAGAGACGGCGTTTTCCAGTCGCTGTTTCAAGTCTTCGAATGCAACCATGACATCTTCCGGAAGCGGGAATGTTCGGTTTCGCACGAATGGATTGATTTTATCACAGAAGTGGGATACCCACTGGCCACACGTTCTTGTTCTACGGCGGAGGTAGTCACCTCAAGGATTTGACACTCTCCAAATACGGTTTAATCATCCTGTCGGATGATTCAGACACTCTACACACATTGCCCATTATTACTCCAACCGTGTATGGTCCCGGGGATGTGGTGTCTGGCTAGGCGATGATGTGAAAAATGTGTAGGCTAGTGAGAAATTCGACCATTAAAAAGACCACCTGTAATTAGCAAACGTCATCGCCTCAGGTGACCGACGACGCGTGTTTGTACGCAAAACGGCAGTAGGTCGGGTACGAGGGTTGTGCTTTTCATGTCAAGTACGAGCAGTCTAACTCACACAAACTCCAATTTCCGTGCAAATTCACTCACATCTGTCAAAGCAGATTTGGTGTACGGAATGAAAGGAAAGCTGGATGATGGCTTCATTTTTCTTAAAAGGGTTGAGAACTATTCAGAATTATTAATTCCACTTTTCAATGGACAACAGAGATGGCCGCGTACCATTTCTTCAAATTTTACGTGAATCATTCCAAAGCATCGTCAACTGCTGTCGTGAGCTGTATCTTCTCGAATGTTGGCTAAACACAAGCGAGATACAAAACTTTTGAAGCGTTTCAATTTTAAAATTTTGTTAACTCTAACGGATGACGTTACTTTCAAGACTCAGCATACCTACGGAGTGTGAACATTTCAGAGGCGACTACCTTCGGAGTGTAACAACCTCAGAAAGTAAAGACTGACCCAAAAATAACAAGGGTGGATAGGGAACACGGAACATGAAGTGCTTTTGCGCATGTGGCTACTTATCAGAGGGATATTTTGTAACATCATAAGTGAGATTATTTCACACCCACTTCGGACTTTTCCACTGTCTGAATGTAATTAAATATTCAGACAGTGAATACAACTACACCAAACATAGTGTTTCGTTTTTCAACATAATTCCGCAAAAAAGACTTCCTAAGCTCACAGCTGATTGATATAGCACGAAGCACTTCGCACATTTACTGCTGCCGATCGAAGGGAGGTAACGAATTCGACGTGTTGCAGGATGTCGCAGGGACCCGTGACCGTTACCACCGTATTCGGAATAACGCAAACAGGTAGACCGTTTATTCACACAATATGACGCATATCCGACGTGGACCTTCAACTAGCCGGTTTAATTCACAGCGTCGTTGTACAAACCTTCTCACCCACTCTTCACCAGCCTGCTGATTGTTGCACAGCCGTATCTGAAAAATGCATTCAACGTGCAGATGTTTGAAACTAAGCTGTACTGATCGAGTTGACAACTAAATTCGCAAATCTGCTCTACTTGACAGATGGAACTTGACCCCGACTTAAGACGGACTGGCTATTTCATATGGCATCACCAATAGCATTATATCAGCGGTTGACACTGAGGCATAACTACCTTGAGAAAATAACTAGTTTGAAGATAAAACAGTTAACGGTGGAACTTCAGCGACATCAAAGCGCTTACTCCATGTAATCAAACAACCTAAATGCGAGTGAGAATGAGGTTGAATCCGTGAGACAGTTTCTCATGGTTTGCTTGATCCGTGAATCGCACGGTCGATTGCAAAGATGCCTAAAGGGGAACCTCGAGAGAATGGATTGTTTTAGGACGATCTGTGTATTTTCGAGAACATTGTCCTTGATCGGTGCACCACAGACCGCAGGTTTTAAAGCCAGCGTCCATCGACTTCCCAAGTTGGGATCACGAACACACGCATACGCCGACGGTACGGACAAATGCGTTCATCCGCCTTAGTTTACCGTTTGGATCAAAGTCGTAGATTAGGATCCTGCGAAGAAACACTGGTGAGGTGGAACACTGTATACAAGCTGACGAGTGCCTCTCGAGGACATATTTATACTCCCTAAAGGATCTTGAATGAGGCAACATCGTCCGTTTTTACTCTCGGTCAGCAACACGGGCAAATTTTTCAAAAAATGGCAGAGTAACACGTTAAAGCTTGGTGATCAGACACGAGACGAGCCTTCCATCGAACAGCATAACAGCTACACAGACATATCGATCGTTTTGTTAGGGAAACAAATAAGCTCGATCGGCTCATGAAATGATACGAGGGGTCAGGCAACAATCCCATCACCGCGACTATTTGAACGCTACAGAGACAATTTTCCGAGCTCCAGGCGTGCCTTCATAGCTCAGTTAGTAGAACGATTGCCGAGTTTTTGCATGCTGGTTCTGTCACTGGGTCAAATCCAGCCAGATCCCAGACATCACACAAGTGGATTTAATCTAAATCAACAAATTTGCTGAACTACCTATCAAAGAAACAACTTTTCGTCACTGGATGATGCTACACACAACTGTTTATTAGAACTTTGCAGTCTTCAGGTGAACTGTAAATTCATTGCACTCTATCAACTAGTTCAATTGGACAATCTAACCCTATTGGTTATTAAAAAGTAGGCAACTCACTGTTTCCTGCCAAGCTCACGCTTGGTCTAGACGACATGGTAACCGACGCAAAACAGAACACTGGGGACGATCGATAGTGTATAATCTGATCGGTTCTTTCTAAAACGAATTGTGAGACACACGCAGAAACATGGTGTTTGAAGCATGTTTCACACCTACAACAGTTAATGTGAAACGCATCCACATTCATTAAGTCCGGAGGATCAAGGTTTCGCGATGAACTCACACTAACCGTCCCATGTCTAACAATTACAGCGGCATCCTTGCTAAGTACTAAACGGACGAGTTGAGTCTACCAACAAGCTGTGCGGCGCCGACTGGGAAAACAAGAAAATGGTGAACATTTCTGAGTCGCTGAAATTGTGAGCTCGGGAGTCTGCTTCATAATAGCAAGCTCCTTGAGTAATCCTAAAAAGGATGGTAACGGCTGGGAGGACACAGAGTGACGTGGCTCATTGAAATAAAGTGCGTGGAGAGGACAGGGACATTAGATCAACTCGCAGTGTATTAAGTAAACCTGAAAAAAGATGTGAACCCCCATATTCATGACAATCCAGTAGCAGACCCTCATCCGCCAGGTGAGGGTGGATGACATTCCTCGGAACCAGTGGGTTAGACAAGTGAGGGAAAAGCTTCCATCCATACCAGAACACACAGGCCAATCCTGTGACCGTGATGTCATCGCCTTTGAGGGTTGAACTTTACTCCATCAGTAACCTGCACAGGCGTTTTGGTCACTTATTTAACAAACTCCAGCGGGTGACAAGATATGCAAATCTATCAAGATGCTGTCTCAGCGTATCTTACAGTCCACAAATCTGCACTCCAATGCTTTCTATACATTCCCGCTTTGTTGCATCTGTTCACATTCTTCTTTCATGAATCATCAAACACATTTCGCAACCGACATATAGAGATGGGAAAAAAATGCATTAGCAAACATCATTCTCTTGTGCAAATTATGAACAGATGCCAGGGAATGAGATGAATATCACAGCGACCAGGCCTAGACAGGAGTGTTCAGTTATGTGGAACAGTACGAAACGCATTGTGAACAATTAATCCATATGTGAATGTTACCCCGTTCACGATTCCGACACCAACAAAGTTAGATATGATCAGAAGAACAAGTAAACTCTATAATACTTTAATTCAAATAACGTGTGATTGGATGACAAAGCATAGAGAACCGCCAATATGATTGCTCTGAAGCATACCAGAAAGTTACTGTAAAGGACTGTGAAGGAGAAAGAATGTGTTCCATGTACACCGTTGTCGTTCTGTGGAGTTCGATATAGGCAGTCAGTTATTCGTAAATGTGGCTGCTGCCACCCGCTCCGTAACCTTGAATGCGGAATTGAATGTATTGAAAAATGAGTGAAAACAACCGTTGAATTGCTACAAACTGTGGTAGAAGCTTTCAGCATTTATGGGATGGTTGCATTAACAGGGTTGGAAAGTACTACACTACGACTGATAAGTGCAAAAAGTGATAGATTCACGTATTATTATAACTACTGAAAGTTCACCACAAATAGCCTGTAAATACAGCTGTGTGAATTACAATAACGATTATTGCAGTAAGCTAGATCAATGGCCTCCCATTGGAGGCTCTTCCTTGCACTCTTTCTTGAGATATGAGCTCTGACCTTTTTGTATGGAATTAGGATATCCAGAGAACTTAATGCTCGTAGAAGAGGCGTCACCTAACGAGTATCATTGAAAATAAGTGCAAGTAAGGGTTTCATTCATAACCAAAAGTTGACCTTAATCAACAGAAACTGATTCGGTCGTTAAAATGCTAGTGACATGTAATAGGCTCAGTTTGCAGTTTGTGCGGACTAAATCCCAGAGATAAGCCTTCCTATCACTGCGATCTTCCATATTTTTCAGTCAAATGGAAAACTGAATTGCTCTCATGAGTGAGAACTACTGTTTCAAGCTAGGCTCCATTGGCCTGGACACGAAAAATCGAATAGATGTACTCACCTTTCGGTCCGAACAGGGTCGCATAGCAAGGTTTCGTGCAGTAGGGCTTCCCTTCATGCTGTGAAAAAAAAACCCATAAAAGTTAAGAAGGAAAATAGATTAAAACTCTTGATTGAGTACATCGGCTCAAGAGCAATCAGTTGTTAAAAAACGACCCGACAAGAACTATGAAATGATCTGCTCACTCCTAAAATTCAGTGGCATACGCTTGGCAGGCCTAGTTTCTTGGTGGTGAACTGTCTAGGGTAGACAAACATTTAAAAAACGATCGAGATTTTAATGGCCCACCCAAATACCAGTCTTTTCATGTTATGACGTTTCGACGACTTCTACGTGACCTGGTGTCAGTTCCACATGATTGAGGCGGTTCTTCAATATTGTTCTACAGTGTCTCTAGCGTACTCCGAAGTAGGTCATACTAGCAGTTGGTCGGACAGCAGATTGGATACTATGTGCTAAGCTTCCAACATTATGTGAGGTCTCGCAAGAGATGACATTCTACCCGAGTCAGGTCAGCGAACGCTCACTGTACGCTCCTGCAGAGATGTTCCGACTGGATCACACATTCAAACTGTCCCAGTAAGCCCGGCTACCATGGTCCACTGGCGCTTGCTGATCTGATTCGGGTGCAGGGCTTGTCAGGACAAGCCCCGGCACGGTGTTGGGACCTCGGCACAATATAAACGTTTCCATTGCACAATCCGACCAGTTAGAATTAGTCTGGAGATATAGAACAATGCCACAAAAACTCACTAGCACTTAGACCGTCGTCGAATCGTGTACTAGTGATCCCGACATACCATAAAGTGGAAAAGATAGATACGCTCGAGACCGCTGGGTTCTAGCCTATAAACTGTAAAGATGTATACTGACCATGATCAAGTTTGACTCGTAGGTCACTGCAAACACCTAATTAAACAAATCGATAGTCAAAAAGACTTCCAAAAGCCTTTGTTGTAAAACAAATGTAGTTACACGCAGAGCAAGCAAGCAATAAAAACTCACCTCACTGTGAGAACCCGGTGCTAAAGTTTTTGTGCATCGAGCGCATTTCAGGCAGGGACGATGCCAATCTTTACCCAATGACGTTACTCGTTCAGCTGTGCAAAGAAATTCAATAAATCGAGGGTCCGGGACTCGTAAAACCTACCAAAATACACCTCCTTCTGGCAGTTGGGGCACTTAGGCATGTCAGAGACTCACAAAACCACCGCCGACTAAGTGGTGCGAGCAACAATTAAATAGGGCTGCGTTTGGCGTGCATGAGACGAGCTCCGTGATGGAGAGACACACTGACCGACTGCATAACCCCATGTTCTCATTGGCGAGTATGATCGCGGACGGACATGTTCAGGCTACCGCTATTGGTTGTTCACTGACGCATGTCACACGTTTGCACAGCAGATCACCTAGTCAAGGGCGTGCAGGCTCGGAGGCGCGCGCAAGTCGCATTAACAGTCTGGTCCCGACACGTTCTTGCTCTCGTGCCAAGTTGACTAAGTATGACACACGATCAACACAGCGTGCGGATAGGGCAGAGGCTATCCGGCGTGCTCTCAATGCCTAAACTCGCATGGCCTGGACAACTATTGGGGTTGGCAAGTTCGCTCAGTTCCATCCCGCTCACTGCCACAGTTGCGTGCCGTAGCCGATGAGGCTGGAATTTGAGTCGTTAAATGTCTAGTCAGCGCATCATAGCAATGTCCTTAAACTGGTAGCTACAGTCTTCGGCTAGTGATTTTCTTTGTTATACTGTCGTTAGCTTCTTTTAAAACTCTTACTAACTGGAGTCAGGATAGGTTACACATGTTGCGTAGGATCGCATTTGTCGCAATTATGGTCCAACGTCCAAGCTGTTCTAAACTTGAAACAATGGAACCTCCAACTCTTTTAGGCTCTACTTTCTCCCAATCATTCTTGATCGAATTTAGACCCGGTATGAATACCAGCCACGGCATTTTCCTTCAACAAACTGATGAACATTGTGATGGCTGATGGCACGACATTGAGCACCGTAAACTTTCCCCGCTTATTCCACTGAACAATGAGCACAGTCATTGATTGCTCGCAAGTGGTGGAGGCGTTATTTAATATAATTTGGATATCGCTCAATTTATGGCAGTTTTCGTATTCAGCCAGCTTTTTTTTTCGTTTATAAAAGATGATCTCCACTTTGTTACTCGAGTTCTACGTCTGTTGCTAAATGGTTCTTATTCGTTGTTGTGTGTGTTGCTTTTTTTTGTTTTGTGTATGTTTGTTGTTTTTTTTTGAAAGAATCACTGTACTCGCTGTTGCTAAAGCTTATCAGTGGTGACAAGGACATGAGAAGGCTGCAAACAATTTCACGTGATGTCTGATTTGTAGTCACCACTTATGCAGTGTTCTGCCTCGTACTGCGTGTTCACTTCTATCCTGTTAATCCAAATGACTCCCGTGTATGAACGGACTTTTCCAGTATTCCTCCGCTGTGTGAAACACTATTTCTGTCGAGTCAAGAAAGTGTTTTATACAACTCAGGAGTGGGGTATTCAGAGCATTTATGTGCTGACTTCTTCAGCAAGGAGTAGGAAGCAAATTTATTGCTTTAATTTATCGTGCATCGTTGCACAGAACAGAAAAAACTGACCAAAAATTATGTTAGATAAGGGTAGCATAGGGTAGGAGAGGATATTTATAGACGTGTATTGGCATAAAGGATTTGTAACTAGACCTACATAGAAAGACCAGCAAACAGAGGATGAGTGGCATCAGACAATATTTTATAGGCTACAAAACTGCAGCCTTCAGAACGATGACTCGGTGCGACAAGACGAATACCACTAGATCAATGCAGATGCAGTATGGGCCTGAGAAAATTTCCACATCACGGATTAACAGACCAAGAAAAATAACATAGGTGATGGGGACAGCCAGTTGGAGGTTGGGCATGCAGTCGTTTCATAGATAGAAAAGGAGTTCAGAAGTAGAACACTACAGACATCTTGTATAGAAACACTATTCACGTGAAGAGAGTATTCAAGTTGTGGTTTATTGGAGCAATCAAATATCTCTCAAACTGGGGTCTAAGAGGATCTCTCTTTTTTGTTCCGCAATTGTGGACAGTCCTTTTGTCTTTTTAGAAAGGAGGTAGAAAAAACACTACAAGTAGACATGTTGCGCAGTGAGGAGGGGGCGTTGAACCAGCTGGCCACTTAAGGATTAACACTTTGGGGGATAAAGGAAGAGGACTTCTCTGAACTTCCTATTTGGAGGAAGACTTCACTGACATTGTTAGGTTAAAACAGTGTTTTAGGAACGGTCATCGAGCTTAAAGGAGGCATGAAGAAGATGGTGCATGAGCTGCACCCTGTTGGACACCCGAATTTGTGACGAAGGAGGTACACATTGGGACTGTATAGCGTCTGGTTAGACCTAATCGACAGCTCTCATTTTTTCCTGAACACACACGATCTTCTCAGCTGTATTCTTTCCGCTGCTCCCAGCGTGCTTTCACTGATAAGTTGGTAGAAAACATGCCACGTAACAGTACGCGATTCCAGTCGTTGGTTCTATTTCGACTGGAGCCAGCAGTTGACCACAAATGGATCGTCTCATAGACAAAAAATTCGCCGTACTACTCGCTTGTAAATAAGCAGTGTTTGAACTGGAAGGAGTTCCGCGTTCCTCAAAAACCGGTTAGTTTTCATCGGTGAGTTCCATCGCTAACCGAAATTGAACATCTCCCATTTATGTTGACATTTTGGACACAGCTCGTCTAAAACTTGTGAAATGAGGATGAACGATCGCACTATACTACCCGAAACTGTTACAGGTTAACTGGAGCTAATAAAATCAAATGCTATCCATTCGCAGAGATTTGCAAAAATACCATTCCGTGACAATGCTGACACAACGTATTCCGGTTACTTAGTATCACTCAGGAAATGACTAGCAGTTAGGTAACTCTACAAAACTGTTGTTCTGTCGCAACTGTTTTGCTGGCAGTTCTTGCGACTGAAATGCCGTACTCTCACCTGCTTTCGGTTGTTCACTACTCATACGCACAGCAATGCAGTAATCTATCTAACCTGACAGCAAAATTGAAGAAGTATTTCAAAGATTTAGCCGTTAACCTGTCCCTATCGGGGAAATGAATGTAATGGATTTCATGCACTCTACAGACGTTGTAACTACTAGTGTTATGAGCCAAGAACGCGGATGGCGCAGGGATAGTTAATTCCGAAAATTAACGCATGCGATGTACGCCTCAACGACAAGTCGGGGACATAGTTATCTTTCCCGGCTACATGGCGGATTGTGAAGCCA